>VMBQ01000881.1:56533-223541 GCA_007657795.1 Dreissena rostriformis | reverse complement strand
AAATAAGATCGACCTTGTGAGAAACGAACGTTTATTTTAAACACGTTTGTTCTAAAAAAGGAACATTGATTTCAATCGAGTATTGTAATTTTCTGTATCACATCATTGCATCATAAAATGATCTTTTTTCCAGTTAATTAATAGTTAATCAACTACGCTCCATATAAAGACACTTAAATGCAGAATTAATACTGTGGTTGAAACCGTGCCAGTCACCGGCATTCAGCATTTCAGACATGCTTTTAATGACCCGCTTTATATCAAGCAACTAATAAACAATCCGATTGGTTTGGTTTAAACATTACTTATTTAGTTCATAGAAAATACATAATAAGCAATAAAATACAAAACAAACATACTATTTTTGAACAAAATACAAGTCAGGTAGAAATTGCAGTATTGCTTTACATAAAGGCTGTAGTATACAATTTGAAAGAATTGAGAGAAAAAAGCTCGAGGCTTATGCTATGTCTCTCTTCTGGCAGTTAGAAGCGCTGCTGTTATGGTGTAAACAACCAAACAAATTGGTTTCAAACGGCATTTAATATGATTTTATGAACATGTTTAGTTTTTTTCTGATAATCATGCATTTCTTAGAAACATGTTTCTTAATATATTTCTGTGTACACATCAAGCTGCTTCCTCTATTTAACAAACCAGAGCTGCCCACAATGCCGAATTTAGTATAAGCATTTATATGGTGATGCAAAATGTCCCTAAAAGTCGTAAAGATATGAACAATCCAAAAGAATTAAAACTTGTTCCCAATATTCGTTTTAAGAATTCTTTCTGTTTTCTTAATAACATCGTGTGTTCTTTCCTCCAATTTCATTTTATAAGAAACAATGCATCATCAATCGGCAAAAGCTATCCATTCTATTTATACAAAGCGTGTGTGCAACAGCGAAATATATTAGAAATCGGTATTACAAAATTCTTTTATTAAATTGCGTATGTAATTGATCAACATATATGTTTCGCATGTTAATACATATTTAAAGCATTGCATGAATAAACCATTACAGTACCTACCAGTATCAATATAAGTCCACTTCCTTCGATATAGAATTTGAGAATAATAAGACATATAACAGAATTCTGTAATGTATTTTCAGTAATATCATCCACGCATTGTGCATGAAGTGAAATTCAATAAACCTTTTCAATATGTGCATATACAAAGTTATATGAATCAACACTTTATGGACAGATCTTTAGTATAAACGAAAATCATCATATTCCGAAGCATATTCATTATGCTATGGATAACATGTAGAATCGCATATACTCAACATTTCCATAAACGAGGGTAGCTATAACTGATTCAAGATTAGAATTGCCATTATTCTCACAACGTTGTGTTTGTGTGGCAGTGACTACTGACAGCATTTGGAATCGATCCACAGTCATTCACACACGTCGTCGTGTCAACGGTCTTATAAAATTGCAAATGCATAACTATTACTTACTGTTTATAGGTTGTTCAAGTATTTTATATATTATGTATATTTAAAAAAACACTATAATTCACAATTCTATAGTTTGGGATTTCAGACACATTTTTTGTGCTTTTAAAATATCAAAGCTATTGGTTAATATACTTTCGGTATATTTACAAATATATGTAATATACTACATCAAACAGACTAGAAATCTATCAACTGTAGTGTTTTAACATGAAAACATATTGCAAGCAAACAGACACCTCATAGAACATTATGTCACGCGTATAGCGTACTGGGAAAACAGCCAACAACGTCGTTATTAACTTAATAGATAAAAAAATAAAAAATAATTTTAAATCTGGTTTTGTGCAAAACGAATACGAGTTTACGTCTTATGTAAATATATGATTTCCACATATCGATTCTGACTGATTAGAAATGTGCCTAACGAACGACTAATTACATTTCAACTTAATTCATTAACCACGAGCTGAAAGCTCATATTAACCATGTTCTTAACGGTTTACACTCTACCAATGCAAATGTCAATACAAAAACTTAAACGATTTTAGTCGCGTGATAATATATTAATGCAACTAACTATAAATACAGTTGCCAAATATAAAGATTGGTAATTGCGACCACTTAAGCAAATTCAAATAGTACGGCCCGATTAATTAACACGTATCGGAATACATAAATAATGATGGTTCAACAACAGTGCTGAAAAAAAAAGATAAAAGCTCCTCATTCGTATTTGATCTGTGGCGATCGGTTCGAATGGCAAATCAAAACATGCTGAATTATGTTCAGGATTTCAAAACATATTGGTTTGTCGAAATACCTGTGTAAAATGATAAATGATAACCTGACAAAAAATAAAAGGATAAATGCACAGCATACAAGTTTTCTAAAATCAAATTATCAGTAACATGCTTTGTCAGTAATCGTTCATTATATATTTATTAAGAATCTACGTTCCCTTTAGTTGGTCTCCCACAAGCGGTACATGCAAAGTATTTTGTTTCTGTTATCAAAATCAAATAACAAATATCTATCTGTTGATAAGCACTCTGTTGTTTTTAAAGGATGTTTTCTGAATTATGCACCTGCACCATGGACGGTTTTACATTGTTAGTGTCATACAAAGTAATTAAATCTCTGTATTGGAACAACTTCTTAGACTGTAAACATACATAACATAACATAACATATGGTTTATTGTAATGCAAGGCCTCCGGCCCAATATACAATTGTTCAATAATCATCCAATGGTGTTGACAGAGATATGTTAATTAATAATTATATTATAAACGAGCAGAACATGTACCACAAAGACATAAGCATGCAATATATATAACATATCATATCATAACTTTGACAAGTAAGTAATTCAAGTTATATGTTTCATAATAAAAGTAATTATAACGTCAAGAAACACTTTTATATTCAATTAAGTATCAAGCAAAAACGTCTTCCGAGTAATAAACGCATCGTGCATATATTTTGCAATAGCAATTACACTCTTTCTGTCATATTCCGACATCATTGTATAAAACAGATTTAAAGTTACATACTGGTTTCCAATAATGTCCATTAAATATTTAAGTCTTAACTCATCATATAATGGGCACACTAAAACAAAATGGAATTCGTCTTCAATTACACAAACATTGCGTTTTAAACAGAAGTAACAATATCTATATTCTCTATCTATATTCATATGTCGGCCTTTTTCAATTTGTAGTTCGTGGCTTGAACAACGAACATTCGATAACGTCCTTTTTAAAATATAAGGTAAATCCATGTTTAGGTATCTCTCTGTATTCAGGAGAGTTTTAAAGTATTTATAATGTAGTGCTTTTGGAGATGTATTAATAAAATCCTGCATCCTTTGAAGCGCACAATCTTTAAGTCTTCTTTTAAAGAGATTCATAAAAGCACTGACGTTTCCAATTTCACCGGCTATCCAAGCAAACCCGAAGCCATTTTCAAACAGAAGTTGTTTAACTCCAGTGGCCCACGTTGTCTTGCCGTCGGTGTCTAAATTACGTAGCATCAGGTAACAGTTTTTCGGATACCTTTGGTCTTCCATTCGAGTCAGCTTTGTCCAATACTTAACGCAACGCGACATATAAGTAACATTTAATGGGTGCCGTCCACATTCACTCAGAGCGAGAAAGTTTGGTACATTTCGATTTAAACACGCCACGTATTTGCAAAACCGGGAGTGTACACGCTCAATAGTTTCATTGTATCGAAACCCCCATATCTCTGAGGAGTAGCATAAAATTGGGGTCACCATTGCATCGAATAGTTTGAACGCATCCTTAGGTTGGAAGTATCCAAATCGTTTTTGAAATCTGTATATGTTATCCACCGCCTTCGAAGCTTGTAGACTTAATATTTCCTGGGTTTTGGTCCATGACAGGGTTGGCGTAAAAAAAGCTCCCAGGTATTTATAATTCTGCACAACTTCAATTTGTTCACCGTTATAAAACCACTTTTCATAGGATCTTAGCGCGCCTCCGTTGCGAAACACCATAATTTTTGACTTTTCAACATTTATTTTCATCCCGGTTAGGGAGCAGAATTGTTCAATACAGTTTATTTGTCTTTGTAGGTTTTGCTTTGTATCGGCCGTGCTGGCTATATCGTCAGCAAATAGGAAGGCATATATGTCATCAGTGTTATCGTTAATAAAGACTCCATTTTCGCACTTCAGCTTCAAAAAGTCTGCTAGATCATTAATAAATAGTGAAAAAATCAGAGGCGAGCTGACACAGCCCTGTTTCGTTCCGATCGAGCAATTAAAGAATCTTGTTAAGCCATCTTTTACTTTAACACACGACCTTAAGTTGCTATACATAGATTTAAATATATTCAAAAACTTGCTGTCATCTTTGATACCTTTCCTGATCAAACAACGCCATAAATTGTCATGAACACACGAATCAAATGCTTTAAAGAAGTCAATAAAGAACACGTACATTCTCCCCCTTTTCTTACACAAGTATTTTTGAATAACAGCCTGCAAATTAAATATATTGTCCACCGTAGAATAATTTCTACGAAAACCAGCTTGAGATTCAATAATTACATCATTTTCTTCGCACCAACTAGTCAGCCTTTTATTTAATATATTTGTAAATATTTTACTTATACTACTTATGAGCGATATGGCCCTATAATTATTAGGCTCGTCTCTACTTCCCTTTTTGTGCAACGGTACTATTATACTTTCGCTCCATTCCGCGGGAAAACTACCTTCCTCGTAAATAGTATTAAATAAGTCTTTCAAATAAGGCACACTGATTTGGTAGGTATGTTTGAACATCTCAATACATAATCCATCTACGCCTGGGCTACAGTTACCTTTCAACGAACGAATGCTCGCTTCAATTTCGTCGGCAGATATCTCACGGTCCAGTACGTCTGCGTTTATGTGGGTGGCCAGTTCTGTAAACTCGTTCTGGTTAACGGAACGGGATGTATTGTCTGCCAAGTAAAGGTTTTCGAAGTAGTCCACCCATGAACTTGCAGAAATACTGTCGATACCTTTTTTTTGTAGTATGATCACCATTCGAGTTTTGTATTTGCCTCCAAAATTCCTTTGGGCTAGTACGGGCCTTTACCAGGTCGTCTCTTCTACTTTTTTCTAAACATTCTTTTTTCTTTCTACATAAGTTTTTGAACTCGTTTCTTGCATGAATATAATCCTGTAAATCTTCTCGAGTGTCTGTTATTCGAAACCGACGTAATAGTTTATATTTATTTTGCTTTGCCACCTCACATTCGCGGCACCACCAATCCGACTGTTTACCCGCAGATTGCCTTGCTCTACACATATTTCGCCTTACACGCATTTTTGAGCCCGCAGTTTTGAATATAGTGATAAAGTCATTCAGTTTTTCGACGGTATTCGTTGTGGTTACTGTATTGCTGAAAGATTCATATAATCTCTCAAAATTATTCACAAATTCTTCTTTACCCTCCTCACGCCATTTATATTTTATACATGCATGTTTAGCAGACATATCATTCTCTTCAGTACGCATATGATTAACATTGTCATTACAATACAAAGTACAGTACAATGGAAAATGATCTGAGAAATCAATACAATCAACACCAAATGAGGAAATAATATGAAAA
The DNA here is from genome assembly GCA_007657795.1 of Dreissena rostriformis. Classification (NCBI taxonomy): domain Eukaryota; kingdom Metazoa; phylum Mollusca; class Bivalvia; order Myida; family Dreissenidae; genus Dreissena; species Dreissena rostriformis. The sequence goes on along the minus strand of VMBQ01000881.1, from coordinate 217,941 downwards.
ATATCAGTTGAAGCTAAGACATAATCAACAGTACTATGGCCGTCATTTGCTACACATGTAAAATTGCCGTCTTTATCATCGAACATACGACCATTTAGCATATGTATATCATGCATACAACATAGTTCGATTAGAGAATAACCAAACTTATTTATCGTTAAGTCTTTCGAATTACGCTGAAGGCAAAAATTATCACCTGGGTAGTCGGTTTCTGTACTATAAATAAAATCAACATCGTCTTGGGGGATGTAGTCAAGCATATCTTTCACACGAGCGTTCAAGTCCCCGGCTATGAGAAACGAGGTATCTGGGAAATCTGACTTTATAATAGTTAATTTGTCATTTAATAAACTTATGCCGTCGGTTTCCTCCGCGTCATATATAACAGACCCTTCTGGTGATACATATGTAAAATACATAATCAGATCTTTTGGTAAAGAAAGCATTTCCTNGTGAAGAATTTCCCTGGAATAATGACGTCATTTCGTCAACAAAATGACGTCATTTCGTCAACAAAATGACGTCATTTTAATGTATTGAGGCACGCCACGGGATAGAGGGTCACTTTTCAGCGAAAGGGAAATTATTATTTATTATTTTTTTGAACAAGGGGCATAAAAGAAAAAGAAAATGTGTTCATGTCAGTGTAAGATCGTTTGTTATTTCACTCGTGATCATAGAAAAATAATATTTTCACTCGTGGCTGCGCCACTCGTGAAAATATATTTTCTATGATCACTCGTGAAATAACAAACGATCTTACACTGACATAAACAAATATCCTCTATAACATGGCACTTGTTCTAGGCATGTTTGCGAATACATCAGCATTTATTTCAAATACTTGTTTTTTTATTATTATGTAATACCATTATGGATTTTTGCTTCATTGACCGCTATGAATTTTATTTCGTTATAATCTACTGTTAATAGAACACATATTATATATTATTACATTGGTTCATGTATTTATATCATGAACGGTAATATAACTATTTATTAATGAAAACGAGAGCAAGTGGATATGTGTAAATATTAAAAATGATAACTGATATGATCACTGTAATCATAGCTGGATATGATACAAATTTAAAATCTCTTATTATATTTTGATTTTTAAGAGCATTTTAAAACTGATGTTAATTAGTATAACAATTTGCCAGTATTCAAAATAGATCAACACAGTTCTAAGAAGCAAACGTTTGATATAACAATCTAGAGTCAAACGTAGAAAAATTTAGAGCTGATTTTTTATGTCTGTCTTTATCACACCATGGCAGCTTCATTCAATGCCCTGATTTCTTCAGGAGAATAAATTCCAATTAATTACAGTCAATTATATTCCTTAAGGAAGGTGAAAGCAGCATCAATACGATCAATATGATGGAACATCGCCAATCTCATACATTCATTAACCTACATATTGAAAGCTGGTAGGATTAATTTTACAATCGTTTGTTAAGAGTTGGTTTAAAATCAGCGTCGGATACCGAAACCAAAGGCTCGTTAAATAAATTTATAAACTGATGTCACTGTGTTTGTAAGAATGCTTACATACACTTTAACAAAACTTATAGATTGGACAATATTCAAAATAGATAAACTCAGTTCTAAGCAAAAACAATTCATACAACAATCTAGAGTCAAACGAAGATATATTTAGAGCTATCGCTGATTCTAGTTGTCCTTATAACACCATAGCAGAATCAATGACCTGATTTCTCCAGATAAATATATTTTAATTAATTACAGTCAGCTATATTCCCTAAGGAAGGTGAAAGCAGCATCAATACGATTAGTATGATGGAACATCGCCAATCTCAAACATTCATTAATCTACATATTGAAAGCTAGTAGGATTAATTTTACAATCGTTTGTTAAGAAATGGAATAAAACAAGTATTGAATCCCTAACGAAAGGTTATTTAAATAAATTGTTATTGCATTATAATACAACTTTTACATTACATATAAGTTAAATTGAATGTTAAAGACATTTTCACATATCTCATGCCTATGGAAGTATTTATCTTCATAACACTCTGAACCCTCCTCAATCGTCTGGAATAACTCCCTTTTGATAAACGTCTCAGAACGGGTCTGTAATGATAATGTCAATCTCTATTAGAGCATTCTAACGAACTATTCAGATCATAAATAGTGTTCATATCCTTTACAATTGAGTTAAAAGGTAAACATAAATCTAATAAAACAGTGTTTTCTTCCGTTAAATGAATTAAATACAAGCTGAGTGTCATATGCTGGTACCATATGGCATTATTAATGGGTGATACTATACATATTTTCAATCGGCCTTATTTGAACGCTCATTTAATTACTACGCTTTGTCCCTACGCCATTTGAACAGCGTATGCCAGAAAGAGTTTATAGACAAGTGAGTGTTAAGCAGCTTAAATATAAAACGTTTCATCCACGCATGGAAAATGACATGTTCAATGAAATGAAAAAGACACAATATGATGCCAATATGAGTATGTTATAGCTAATGTTATTGTGCGTAAAATAATAACCGGAAATGAACCATACCAACGCATTTTTTTTTTGCATAGTTAAGCAATATATCAACGAGAATATACCGCAATCAGGCTCCACACAACACTTACATAGATAATAATTAATTCCAAAATATATTCTCTCAACCCATTAAAATAATGATGTTACTAAAGATGTTAAAAATGTTACCGTGTAGCAAAAAAGCAGAATGTTATTTGTAATTGTCTTAAAACGGGACGTCTCAGATGCAACTATTTTCATGAAATTACCACATATACACTACCAACGTGAATCTGAATCGTATGTATATACGGTGAAATGTTATGAGTTATTGAAGAAATATGTACTACGATAAAAATTACTACAGAAACGGCGTTTTATTATATATCTAGGGGATTTTTGTGTACTAATTTGTTTTCAAATGTGAATCAAAAGACCCCAGTGCAGGATATCGTTTTCATTTCAACCACTGAATGTATTATGAATGGCTGATAATAATGAATAGTATTATTTTAGAATTCATCGCAGAGCGCAAAACTATTTTCGACAAAATTGTTAATGAACTCATCAGTTGTGTTATTCAGTAATCACATTTACCAATGTGTTACCCAATTTATCGGTTTGCTGGTTGTCAAAGCTTCACTTATAGTGATAGTTGCTGAATTGTTAGTATGCACTGTGAAAAATGAATGCCAGTACAACTGCGAAATTTACTTATTTATGTAAATGCAAAAATACAATCATGGACTAAATATATGTAATAATGGTTGTATACTTAAAGAGATTAAAAGGTACATTATAAACTATTCGCATCAGATATCATGGTCAGAGTTATATAGTATCCACATAATTGTATCAAGATATTTAAGTCTACACAATCGACACTCTCACTTTTAAAATCCAAATGTCTTTTTTTCAAATCTACATCTAATCTTTTTATTATATCATACCATGTTAGTTCTGAAGGTCTGTCACGACATTTTATGGACACAATGTCATGAAGATCTTGGTTATAAGGCGAACGTAAAATGGTATTGCTTCCAGGAAAATAGAATCCACATAAAAATAATATACATACCACAACTTCAATGCTTCAGACAGCATGGTTGATGCAATAGCTCTACAACTGCAATTATTTATCACTTATCATGTTGAATTGTTTTAAAGAAATGACACATCTCTTTAAGACCTCAGTTTCAAATATTACAAGACAATCTTTGATAATCGTTTCTTGAACGAATGAGCAGATCTTGAAATCACATACTGTATATTATACTAAGGCATGAAAAATATTATAGCACACACAACCCATGAAATCGTATAACAATTGTTGGATTATATCTCGCTAAATCTCCTAATTTCACTGAAGATCAGTTGTAAGGAAACTAGTGAACATGCTTAAAGCACTTAATATGCTCATCGTTTATGATCTTTCGTCTTTAAAATGAAGTAAGGTAATATCTGTACCGTCATCCCATTTTTCTCGCTGTACCATGAATTACATATTGGACTGGTATTTTCTCGTCCATTATTAAGCCCGTTTTCGTGCTATCGTCGTGCAATGCTAATAATGAACAGCGCTTGCTCAGGGGCCATTCGGTAAAACGTTGGAAATGTTTCAAGAACGATATGAGCCCCACACTGCCCAGTATGTTAAATATCGAACAGTCAACGGGTGCCTCAGACCGTCCGATATTTCACACACTGGACAGTTTTTTGGCTCAAATCTATTACATATATCTAAGCGTAAATGAGTTTGTTGCTATAATTTTCGTCACGCTCCAGTAGTTACTGGATTATTGTACACATTATCGTTCTTCGATTAGACGGGTAGAGTCATTCAATATTTGCCAAATAAATGGTGCAGTAAATTTAAAATTATAAATAATATTACAAATTATAAAGCAAAAGGGGTATGCAAATTATTTTTAGTTTAAATATGTGTAAGTCAATTGTTCGTTGTAATTGTTATTTATGTTGTTGATATTATATGAGTCTAGTATATGCGTTCAGTGCATCTATGTTCCATTTATCCTCTAGAAAGTTGTATAATTCTGCTTACATAATTTTAATTTTGATGTCCAAATTATTAGTTCATTTTGTATAATTCTGCTTACATAATTTTAATTTTGATGTCCAACTTATTAGTTTATTCTGCTTATTTTATTTCAATTGATCATAAGTATAGATGAGGCGCGCAACTCTGCTATGTGACATTTGACAACTGGGCACATGTTTCCCGATTTTTCCCCAAAATGAGGTCCAAAATGGTATATCTCTATTTTTTCCTGGGCGTTATACGTGAACGATTTGTAGAGGAGTATTGCTTTTTTCCATTATTAATGCGCACGTTTTTTTGTTTGTGTACAGTTGATCAGATCTGGTTATGCAAAGGTGGAACTGGTTTATTATTATAATGAATGAAAGACAAACGGAAGGTCTGCAGAGAAAGATATGTTTGTGCCATTTATGTTTGGTTGGGTGTTGTGTTTTCGCAAGTATAGAACATTTGTTTTATTTTCGGGCAAACGCAGTGTGGACAAAATGATTGTCTTTTAAAGTGGTATGCATAAACTGATAAAACAACAGTGTATCGACTTTTTTATACAACCGTTCTCTACACATCATGGACCCGTTAATACCAAAACAACGTACAGCGACGTTCTCCTACACGTTCAACATATAACTTTAAAACTTCGTTGGGTTGTTTCTTACTATATGAAGATGTGCATGTGCAAGAGTGATTTGTATCGCCTGCGTTAAAACTTAACCAAAAGTAATACTGGAACATAATTAGTTTTACTACATTAATTATTAGCAATTAGCAACAATTAACGAATCTAAAACTTCAGCGTCCAGTGGTGTCATATTAGATATGAAATAGTGTATATTAGCCCTTTACTTAGCTGCATCGAATCATGACCTTGGAGTCAAAACTGTCGACACCCAGAGGGTAAACTTATACAAGGTCCAAAGGTCCAAAGGTTTAATATTTAGTAAATTACTTTATAGCGAGGTTCTGTAAAACTTTGTTTAAATAATGCTCCTTGCGTCACATCTGGACACACACGAGGGTAAAATATTTAATTGTTTCAACTCGCTACATATTACTACAATGTACATGCGAAGTCGGGGGTTACAATGTCTTTTTATAACATACACCATATTGATTTCGGAGTTACTGAAAATGCATAATTCATTAAATCATCAAAGGAAAAGCAATTACTCTGAAACAATAGGTTATCAAATTAAGTATGACTATACATAATAAAAAATTAATTTATATAAAAAATTAATTTCATTTATTTGAAGTAGCGAATAGATGTCTTCGGTAAAGAAAGGTTTAAATCTCGTGCGATTATAAGATACTAGCAGATGATAACAATCCATGACGAAATCGATTTAATAGTGACCTTCTGACGTCACTCAGTGACTTTCTGACGTCACTCATAGGTATATAAACCAGAGCACCATGCCTTCTCATTCTTTTCGAAATAGCTGTCGCTGAAACAACTTGTGTATACACATTCATATATCTACAATGTCGGGTAGAGGCAAAGGCGTGCGGAGACGGACAGGAAAGGCCATAGCGGGACGGGAACGAACAGGGGAACGGGGGATGCGAGCGGCGGTCAATCCGGCACCGGCGGTGGAACCAATGGCCAGACGGCGTAGAAGGGCTGCGGCGGAAACGGCGCCGGTACGAGATCCGGCACCAACCCCGGTTCCTGGGCCAGAACCAGAGGCGGCACCCGCAGCAGCGCCACCTGCAAAGCGTCTACGCGCAGACGAGAGCGCCGGAAATGGTGAGATAATTGATTTTTGCGACATTTTTAGCACAGCCGATGGTCAACCACGTGGTCACAACGTGGTTGAGCACGAGGCGACGTACAATGCAAACGATAATTCATGTCTGTCTCGAATGAATAACTTTCAGAGCATTTCTATATTGCCTAGACAAGCTAATGATGATGTTTCAATCCACGTGCCTGCGTCGCTTAAACAGCGTATTTGTCGTGGAGAATACATAAATCTTGCATTATTGCTTAAGGGACCAGTTGAGCTAGCGGACTACACAAACGGGGGTTCTGTTTTCGTTTTGAATAATGGGTCGTTAGAAAGTCGTCCAAAGGAGTGCAAAGATGTTATTAGTTCAATCGAACGTTGGTCAGATGCATTTATAATTTTCATGGATATATATTTATCTGCTCAACCTCAGAGGCTTCACGAAATGTTACACTATTTCTATACAATAAGAGAGTGTGCAGCACGGCAAGGGGGAATGTCTTGGAGGGAATATGACCACCAGTTTCGGTCTAGACAGGCGGTCATGCCTTCTTCATGGTCGGCGCTCAATCAGGATTTGTGGCTTAGATGCATGTCATTTAGAGAAACGGGTGTCGCACAAATGAAAACGGGACGGTCCTTTTGTCGGGACTTTCTCAAAAGTTCATGTCGATTTGGTCATAGTTGTAAATTTGAACACGTGTGTGTCAACTGCGGTGGCAGTCACCCCTTCACTTCATGTTCTCCGGGCAATAGGGGGCATTCTGGTCTGTCAAATATATATCGCCAGCCAAACGTTCAAGGTCTAGAGGTCAGTCGCTTTCGCGGTCAACCACGTGGTGCCCCAAGGTCAATGCCGTTTCATAGGCCCGGAAGGGGCGGCTTTGGTCGCTAATAGCCGGGCCTTTTCATTAGCTCCATCGCCAATCAAATTAGAAGTTTTAGAGTCATGGCTAAAGAATTATAATTCAGTTGATAAACATGTACTTTTGTCAGGTTTCAAAGATGGCTTTAGGCTAAGCTATGAAGGCGAACGAAAGGCCAGATTTTCCAAAAACCTTAAATCTGCGGCTCAATATTCATCAGTAGTACAACAAAAAATTGATAAGGAAATTCGGGCGGGTCGTGTCGCAGGTCCATTTATTGAAGTGCCACTAAAATATCTTCAAGTTTCTCCAATAGGAATAGTACCGAAAAAATCACCGGGCGAGTACAGATTAATCCATCATTTGTCATATCCATCTGGTAATTCAGTAAATGATTATATTGATCCCAAAACATGTTCAGTTAATTTTTTGAATTTTGACGAAGCAATTTATATGGTTCAGGATCTGGGTAAAAATTGTTTTTTGTTTAAAATGGACATAAAGAGTGCATTTAGATTGTTGCCAATCCATCCTTGTGACTTTGAATTGCTTGGATTTTATTTTAATGAGAAATACTATTTTGATAAATGTGCGGCTTTTGGTTGCAGTATTTCACCTAAATTGTTTGAAACGTTTTCGACATTTCTAGACTATGTTATCAAGGCCCGTTTAACAAACCGGAAGCTTTTGCATTATTTGGATGACTTCCTTTCTGGGCACATATCAGAACAGGGTTGTCTTCGGAATATGGAAATATTTACTGAAGCCATGCAAGAAATAGGCGTTCCATTAGCTAACGAGAAGACGGATGGACCGACGCACGTTTTAGTATTTTTAGGGCTCGAACTTGACACTGTTAATATGGTTGTTAGGATCCCCGCTGATAAAATAAAAGAGGTTGTCGAAAAAATTCACGTTGTTCTTCACAGCAAAAAGGTTAAGTTGAAAGTAATGCAGTCTCTCATCGGCTCATTAAATTTTTGTTGTCGGGCAATTGTTATTGGAAGACCCTTTTGCAGACGTTTGATTAACGCTACATGCGGTATAAAACAATCACACCATCACGTTAGAATCACAAACGCCATGAGGCGTGACTTAATTATGTGGCTGGATTTCTTTGAACATTTTAACGGGGTTTCCGTTTTTCACGATCGATATTGGCTATCAAATGACGACATCCTGTTATTTACTGATAGTTCGGGTGGTATAGGTTTCGGTATCTGGTTTAACGGCCACTGGTGTCAAGAAAAGTGGCATGCAGATTGGGTTCGGAAAGGGCTAACTAAAGATATAACATTGCTGGAATTGTTTCCTATAGTGGTAGCCACGGTCGTGTTCGGTAAACATATGACTAACAAGAAAATTCGCTTTCATTGTGACAATAAGGCCGTTGTTTACATTTTGAATACTATGTCGTCCAAGTCGGTTCGCGTTCTTGCTTTATTGAGAGTATTGACCATGCAAGGAATTTTTCACAATTGTGTATTTAAAGCGGACCATATTCCCGGTAGCAAAAACAATGTTGCAGATGCATTATCACGGTTTCAGCAAGAGCGCTTTCGGAGACTGGTCCCGTTGGCGGACACGGCAGCAACTCCAATGCCGGCCTATCTCTGGAATATATTCAATATAGAACTAACGAATTGGTACTCGCAGGCATTTCTAAAAACACGCAATTAGCATATAAAACGGCGATATGTTCATTTAATAAATTCAGGGAGTTGTATAGATTAGCTGTAGTATGGCCAGCTCCATGTAGCCATGTAATTATGTTTGTTACGTATTGTTTCGAGAAGCATTATTCACCGTCTTCTATAACAACATACATATCTGGGTTGTCATTTTATCATAGGATTAATGGTTGGTACTGCATTTCGGACATATTTGTTGTTAGCAAAATACTCCAGGGTTGTCGCAGGCAAAGGCCTGTCGTGGATAAAAGAGCCCCTATCACGATCTCTATGTTGGAAAAAATATGTTCAATTCTTCCAATGGTCGCTCATGATCATTACGAATCTTTATTGTTCAAGGCTATCTTTACATTGGCATTTTTTGGTTTATTTAGAGTCAGCGAATTAGTTTTTACACATAATGGCAATATGTCACTTTTGTTTGAAGACGTGCGGCTGGCCGCCGGTCATCAGCAGGTTTTGATATGTTTAAGACAGTCAAAAACTAATCAGTTTGGAAATCCTATTAATTTGAGACTTCCTTGTGAAACAAATAAATTAATATGCCCAGTTTGCAACCTCAAACTATACTTTGGCATTCGACCCGTAACATCGGGTCGGCTTTTTGTGCACAATAACTATAGACCAGTCACGCGTTATCAATTTTCAGCAGTGCTTAAAAAATGTTTAATTCAGTCTGGCTTTGATTGCAATGTCTTTAAATCACACAGTTTTAGAATAGGCAGAGCGACACATTTAGCAAGTACAGGGGTGTCAAACGATCAAATTATGCGGATGGGCAGGTGGAACTCGAATGCGTATATGTCATATATTAGGTAACTGCTCCTGTATAAATATTATTTCAGAAGTTTGGATTATGGGAGATTCGATCCCCTATTGGGCCGGTCAGCGGGCGGAGTTGCAAGGGATGCCGGACCTTAACCTCCCGGGTGGGACACGAGTGGTTTGGATTGGCGTTTCCGGTATGGGGTGGGCAGACGCCGTACACCACATGCAGCTCCCCGCTCTATTCCGGATGCCACCGAAGGTACTTGTAGTCCACCTGGGGGGTAATGATTTGGTCCGGCATAACCTTCAGGTCTGTTTTAAACACATTCAAGATTCGATTGAATATTTACATCGGGCATTTCCGGCGAGCATTATAGTCTGGGCAAACATTTTGCCAAGATTTAATTGGAGAGCTCCGGAAACAGAAAACAAGCAAATTGACAAAAAACGGAAACGCGTAAATCAATTTGGCCATAAAATGATGCGCGTTGTGGAAGGGCATGAGTTAAAAATTGACATAGATTTAAAAACACCTGGGTTTTTCAGAAATGATGGCGTTCATTTGTCTGACGTTGGGCTCGCCATGTACTTAGATTCATTGCGCGAGTGTCTTTTAAGCTTAGTCTAAAATACGTCATAGAATTTGGGGGAAAATAAATAAATGTATTTTTGTGGCGGAAATTCTATGTCTTGGAGGGGATCGGAAGTATTAAAGGTATAAATAATTAACTATAGGATAATATACATATGTCTAGGGGAGGTAAACTTTGCATTTTGTCGTCATCCATCACGTAGTGCTAGTCTGTGTGAGGATGGCAGGAATGCTTTCAAAATTATTTTCGGGATAGTATGGGTGTTCTGATACTCGCTCGATGGCACTGCGTGCTTAGGCGTACTTGGAATAGCTCTTTTTGGCTTTGGAAATTGTGGCATTGCGAATATTGTATTATATGTTGCACTTGACAATCGCAGGTACTGCGTACCTAGAATTTAGTTGGCCGGTTGCGTTGGCCTTAGCAATTGCGCGTGTATAATGATATATATTTCCGAACCAGTCAGGTGTTCGTTGAAATAGGAATTGCATAAATAAATGTGAGCACGTTGCGGAGCTCTTGCAAAATAGCATAGAATGCGGTGCATTATCTGGTGGCGATGATTGCATAAACGAGAAGCTAAATTAACAGTGCAACTGGGTTGGGGGTTACCTTTAGGGCAGTACTTCCGGTCGCCTCCGCGACATGCCTCAGTTGTAGTGCTAGTCTATAGCTGAGGTGTTATTTACTCTAGTGCTAGTCTGGTGTAAATTATATTCCGCCATTTGGCCAATAAATTCCATTTATCTTTTTGTATTGTTCCTTTGATATATTGTAGGGTTCAACAATAGAATATCAAATTGTGTTAACGTTATGTAACACATTTAAGAATTGTAATAAAAATGTTATTGACAAAGTTGACTTTTGTAGTAATTATTCAAATAACTCTAACCAGATGATTGAAACGAATCTTGGTTAACAAATGGGGTAGTGAGCTGCTTTCTGAAATAATTAGATTATGCTCGTGTTTCATTGAGAAATATTTAAGGCTACAATAAAACGGGGCAACCGGAATATTTTAAAAGCCAAAACGTAATGCAATAAACATCTTCTCTTGTTGCTGAACGTATCATAACGCTGGAACTTATTGTGATCTTAGCTAGTGTCAACGCTTTACGGAAACGGAACCAATATGGGCTTGTTATATGTGAAGAAAGTCTCATACAAAACTTCCTCTGCATAATTACAAAGTGTAGAAGATATGATAAGCACCCTTGATGAGAACTCTGATGGCACTATTGTTTGGAAATCGTCAAAGGCTTTAATACATTAAATTGTGCGTGTAATAAGAAGCGTATCATTTATTAAAATACACAGGCATTTCGCTTGTGTATGTCATTGCATTTCTCTTGACAATTCTTTACATCTAATATATGCTTACGCAACATTCTGCCTTTATCGGGAAGCGAATTCCCTAAGCGTGTATGATCGTCAGACATTTTGAAACTATACAATTGAGATAACGTGCAATGTTATGATGCCGTGCTGTTCCTAATAATGATACAACAAGGATTTAATTCATTATCATTATCGATGCGTCGTTTATCATCATTGTATAACTGATTCGGCCAAAAACTGTATGGCGCATCTTTTTTAGGATTTATTTGAGGCTCAGAGGATGGACCTCGAATAAATATTTGCAATTTTACTGATATTCAAGTATTACAATAAATACAATTATCAATGTAGAACGAGTTGATAAGTGCCACAAAGGCACCATTATTGCCGTTGTCCAACACAATAATGCTGCTGTTCAAAGGACCTATCCTCTTAGTTAATGAAACTAATTAATTATAATTGTGTTATGTGTTTATTTGACACATTGTTTTATAAAAGCGTATTATAAAAATGTCAATAATTAACACATATTGCATCATTGGTACAAACATTATAAAGCGAAATTTGATAAATAGAATAACCTATTTAAAAGATTAACACGTTGACATCTGTCCAGGTAATGTGATGTGTGTTAACAAACTGAATCTTAGCTGGTCACTTCACATTCGCTTTATTTGACATGTGTACGAAAAATGTCTACATGATACTATATACATATCACCTATTAATATTGACAAACAAATGTATCCATTTGTGCTGAGTGTATTGTTAGAAGCACAACTCGTTTTCTTCATTGTATAGGTATGTATACGTTTGCTTTTATTTTAATTTCACGTTGAAGTATTTTTCTTTGTTCTCCATTTGCGCTCACCTTTTTGATATGTATTATGCTTCGAATAGGTAGAATAAAGAACGCTGTAACAAACGCCAATGTACTGCTTCCTCCTGAAAGCAGTTGTTCTTAATTGCATTAACTCATCAACAGACGTTTTCCTTTAATATCGAATATATTTCGCAAACATCTTGAATATGTCACACAAAAAAAGAATATATTTATGTAGCTGTAAGATGTTAATGGAAAACAAATGAATTATAAGTTTGTGTAAAGAATGATATTTGAGCGATTTACGTTACATGTATTGATTTGATAACCCATTTATTAACGATGGTGTGAAAAAAAATCAATTTTTTACTCAGTATGTTCTAATTTAAAATAATATACATAAGCCATAGAATGCACGAGAAGGGTGACTGAAAATCTTAATATAAACGTGGATATCATGCACTATGAGTCTAATTTTGTGAAAACAAATCTTTATTTCACAACATGTTCGTATTGGTATAACACTGAACAAGAAAACTTCGATGAATTGTATGATAAAAAATCACAGCGTCGTATTGATAAAATATGTTGTATAAGTGTGAAAATATGACCATTATACGGATATCTAATCCAATGTGTTCATTACCTGTATGAACAACTAAAAAAGCCGAATTTTGGGTTGTACACGTTTATGTTATACAGTGTTTTCATTAATATGTTCAATACACTCACTTCTAGGTTACGAACTAGCACCATAAGTGTTACTCATTACTTCATTTGTGAAGGTGGTGTTTCTTTTTTGGAATAAAACACTTTTCTCTGAGTTTCTGTTTATAACTTTTTCTTATTCTACAAGTTAAATTGTATTGAATTAAGAAACATACGATGGATGGGTCACTTACCTTAAATAAAAAACCAGTGGATGTTAAAAATAATTTATCTCCTTTTTATCCGAATAACAACACGGTAGTAGGTGTGATTCAGAAAAAAAAACACAATTGGAAGTAAAACACGTTAATTGTGCGGTTTGATATGCTTGAACGATTTTACCAAATGCAGGCAAATGCAAATAGCACAAAGAAATCAAACTGAATGCGATATTATAATATTGATATTGAAACAAATAATCAATGTTTAAGTTTCATGCGAAACATTCGAAGTTGATAAACCATTTAGAATGTTCGTATTCTGTTTCTTAATTGTGACTTCTATACATTGACTAAACCGCAATGGCAGAAAAGGTTTTCCTATACACAACTAGTGAGAGATACGATATAGAACCATCTACTTCTTTTGTGTTTGCCATCAGTTAAACTGCATGGCCAATACAAATCAATTATTATGGTTAATAATTGACATGAAAAACACCAGCGGTTGGTAACAAGAATTACAACCCTGACATTTCAAATATATTCAAAACGTGCTTCTAACTAACCGGTCTGACAAAATAACAAAACACGTCACAGATGCAGTGTCAAATGCAATTTTACCAATAATAAAGTGGGAACAAGAAGAATCCTGATTTCTCTGTTAATGTCGAAGTTAGAGCAAAATTTATGAATATATATGTGGAAGAATGTAAAGTAGAAAGTAAAGTAATATGATCCCCTCCCACATGGCGTGTTGAAAGAAACTGATGTAAGATAGGCCTGGTCCTGTTTTTATCAAATGAAGGCAACTAAATAAAGCACCAAGATTTCAACCTTCATGCCACATAATTATTTTCATATTATTAGAAATAATCAGTGTAAAATGTTTAATTATAAGAGAAACTTATCTTCAGTCGAACCTTCATATTGTGTTCCTAAATAGTCACTTTAACCTTTGACTGTAAAAAAAAATGCAGAATACGTTTTCCTGTACTTACAATGTAAAATATTCGATCCAGAACTGCTACTTACATTGTACCGTGATATTAGTCGATGGTGAATATAAGACTTCAGAGCAAAGATGTTAACGATCAACAATATTTATAATTAAAAAACGCAATACACAGAATGTGCATGCTGTGCTTTTACAAGAGAAATTTACGCATACTATTGAATACTTATTTTATCTGTTATTTTCATAGCTTAAATCAACATAAATATATATATATATCTATGTGTCAGACTACACAATCTATGTGTCAGACTACAAATTAGTCTAGAATATACAAGTGATGGTAATAATGTGTGAACCAGACCTACAAATTAGTCTAGAATAGACAAGTGATGGTAATTATGTGTTAACCAGACACCATAAGAGGAGCAACCTTAAATTGGCGACACCCTGCCCAACATCTAGCAGCCGCGTCAGAAACGTGGCGACACCCTGTCCAACATCTAGCAGCCGCGTCAGAAACGAACAACAACATGCAGAGAAGTGTGTGTTGCTGTGGAAATCATGCAATTAGAAGAAGTAGCACACGTGTGTTCAGGGGAATGATAATTGATTCCCCTCGATGGAAACTGGATATCTATTGTTGTAAAACAAGCTTCTTGCTGTTTGATCACTTGTTCTATAATTTTATTATAACGATGGTGTTATTTCAGTATGTACTGAAAGGATAACAATACGGCTTAACATATGACACTATAACAACAAAGACATCAGTGTTCGTTAAGAGATGTTTTTCATTGCATCCATTGAATATGGGGCTAATGCCCAATATAATAGTGGCTCAAGCCAGTATAATGGATCATGTTACATTTTTTATGAAGATGTCTTAACATTGATTCCTACAGTATTTCCTCGATCAGAACGTATACTGTGCTATAATGATTAATGATATTAAGTATAAAATATATACGAATATAGTTATATGTANATATATAACTATACTGCACACTCTGTAGGTATACGTTCTAGATTTGATCTTCATTATAGAACTTGAAACGTAGTTCATTTTTATTTCATCGTAATTAATGAATTGTATTGAATTGTATTGAATTGTATAAGCAATTTATAAATAAAATATCTAAAGTTATACACAGTTAATGTTATTTGAACGTAACGCCCATTTGTCCTGACTTTTTTTGTTTAAACACAACGGAACTAAATGCTTTATGGGAAACGGATCATGTTGGCACCAATGCATTTGAAAATAATGACAATTATGGCATACCTACGAATAAATAACCTATTCTGATAATGAAGCAATATCACATTCAACCACATCATTACACCAACAGACTAGCGCAAATTTACTTATGTATCTTGACATTATTACTTGTGAGAATGTGTGCTTGTCCTACATGAAAGCGTTCCTAGTTCCATTATCACCTAATATTGCTTAATAGTATGTATTATTCATGAATGCGGGAAAACTATAATTGGCAATTATCTAATGTTAAGGTGTTCTTTCCATGAGAAGTATATCCTGCCTTTTTATTAATACAAAATATCTACTTCATTCTAACGAAACCCATCTTGCGACACTTAATTGATGCTTAACTGAACACAAACGAAACAAAACACGCTGAGTTGCTTCAAAAAAAGAAGACAAGATGGTACACAACTTGGAAAAAAAGAGCAAAAAATGTTCTTCTGCAATTTCTTTGACGACAAGACTTTTCTCCGTGTGTCTCTCAGTCTCTACAATAGCATGACGTAAATGATTTTTTAAAATCTGTCATTGCTTTATTTTGTCTGATTGTACACGCCAACCAGGTATTAAGGACCATGGTATTCATTACTTAAAATTGAAACCATCTGAATTGTTTACTTCAATTTTAATGGGATTCTCACCTCAGAAACCGCTTTTGTTAATATAAATGACAATTGTTTTTTTTTGTAACTATTTTTTGTTTCCAATAAAAATAATCCGAAAGAATTTTAAGTTTAACCTCACTCGATGTTAACATTTATTGAAGAATGTAAGGCATAAAAAGAATGGGCGAATATACAGTTAACATGGTCAATTTTTCCATTTATTTGATAAAAAATCTAGTTAATGGAACACACGTGACGATGTTCAATGTGTATTCGTCCTTGCTAAGTCAACTTTTTCGGGTGCACTGGGAGGTTCATAACAGTAGTTATATGATGCGATCTCCATATACATTCTCTACATTTCAAGTACACTTACCTGTCATAAATTCATAAATTCTTTAAGAACCGACAACCTACTAGCATGTGATATGTGAAGTATGCTGTTACGTAGTGGCACAAAACAAAACTCTATAAAAAGTTGATCAGTTTCATCAATGCCACACCATCACTCGTAGTTCTGCACGATGAGTGTATCAATTATAGCAAAGCCCTGCACAGGTGAAGTTCTATGCGTTAGTAATTAACAAACTTATTTTGGGGTACAATAAACTGAGGCAGAACATGATAAACAACGAGTTGTTAACCTCTCTGAAAAAATACAGCTATATTTAATGATAGAAGCGTAAATAATAAAATATCCAACTTAGATGTTCATTGCAAGGAAACGCATGTGAACAAAATTACATGTTACTAGAGCATCGTATGTATGGTTGTAACAATATCGATGCTCTTTAAAACTCCGTACACAAACCACATGTATTTAAATAACATTAAATGCATTATGCAAAGTTTTGTAATTTCGATTGATAGGCATAAACTGAAACTAGATGTCACAAGCCTTTGCAAAAACGTTTAGAACAATTTTAAACTGAATGCACATTGAACATATCATTTTCTGTAAACTGTTTAATTTCACCTTGAAACTTATCGTTTATTTACTTTAACATTGTATCCGTGTATCGTTTAATTTGAACCATTTTTTTTATATATATTTGTTAATACCTAGTCAATGCCTATAACATCACCATATTGTCAAAGACTTGCTTACATATTACCAAGCACATGCCATTAGAGTTTTAAAACATCAGACAATTTAAAGTAATTATATTCGTATTACTTAATCGGTTCTCTTGCATTACATGCACACTTTTTACGGAACTGATGTTCAAAGTAATAATAACACATCGAGTAGGGCTAATTATAATTTATTTTGCGGTGTCAATAACCTCTTTTTAGAACATATTAAGTCACAAACGTTAATGAAGCGTGGCTTTTACATGTGATTTTACAACCGTCTCTGCTCGACATAATATTTAATCACATGCTTCACGCAGAGCGGTAGCTTCACCATTGTATTCAACTCTGTCTTTCTAGATTATGACATGACATTTCCTTTTATGTATGGTCTATATATATGACACGATATACATGCTATATTCAATAATTAACAAGTGGAATAGTTATCGCATTCCAAGTATATGCAGATACAAAGTATTTGCGCGCTAAATAAGCAGTAAAACATGGTGTAATTTAAGTATGACCTGACAAAATACATTTACTTTCATTAATTTGTTGAATGTATTGTTTCAATAAAAAAAATCATTTACAATAAGGCTTTATAATATTGAACATTGAATATTTGTTTCACAAAAAGTATTGAGTCCAGAGAACAAAACAATAAGGCCATGAAAATGCAACTATGTGTGTGGAGTACACTTCAATGTTTGAAACCTACCATGAAGAAAGAAACAAACAACTAGTCAATAAAAGCATTTTTTCACGGCATTGGTACCATGTATAAATATAAAAGTGTTAATATTAATCGTTTAAACGAGTAAGCAAGTCATGTGAACGAGTGCATAAGTCGCGAGAACGACTAGTAAGTGTCCATGAGTGTGAGACGAGTAAGTACTTTTCCGTTGGAACGACATTGCAACTCGTGGGAACTCGTCAGCAAGAGCTCAATTACTCGTGTAACGACATAAAAAAATCAACTTTCATGTTGTTTAACGCAATTTCAAAATGGCTGACACAGGAGAGGTTAACATAATTTCGGACTGAAACAATTGGACAGATTCGTCTGTTTAAATGTATTTCAAACTGCATGTTTTCTGATTGGTTTACTATGTCGTTACCACGAGTTGGGTATGTCGCTCACAATATTTTCGATCTACAATACGTAGAAACTGTCTTTGAAAGTTAATCCTAAAACGACAGTGCAAAAGATTACTATTATAGCAAAATAACCAATACACAATATAAAATGTATAAAGGTTTTGCACTCACACAAACATCCTTGTTATACAAATTGTGGAAGAGTTAGTGTCTACATTGGCTACAATTGTCATAATTTAATTGTCAGAGCAGTGAACGAAAATTCTACCTCACTCGAATAAAAAACAAAACAGTATTCGACTAGTTTTTGGATCGATTAAAGACGCCAGAGTATATCACAATTACGAATAATTTGTTTTATCAAAACTCATAAGTGTTTAAGGCAAAAAAGTAGTTTATTCATTATTTGTATACATTAAAGCTTGATTGTCCACAATTTAAAACAAACTCCAGTCATGCAGCCGAAATCCTATCCGGTATAAGCAGACAATATGTCTATTCAAACGTTTATTAGCTATTTTTTATTAAAACATGTCGATCGTTTACTTATTGTATGCGTGTCTATCATTCACTAGCACACAACAAAATTCTTTTTTGCGCAGAGAAATCACTCGATAATTAGTTAAATGTTTAATTATTCTATGTGATCAATAAAAACAGTAAGGTTAGAAAAATTAGTGTCCGTTTTCAAATAGCATGATTGAAAGGGAGTATCACAGAAGATCACAAGTATTCTGTATGATATTCATCTTATGATTTAACAGATGGTATTAGGTCAGTAGAAATAAAGATTCTTTATGAAATGTAACACCTGTTTGCTTTTCAAATGGCGGGCTTCACACGATTAAAAAACACAGTACCAAGCATACTTAGTTTTATAGAAGTAGGTGTTCATTTCAATCCATAACGCCATTTGAGGCACATATCCAAAAATGAAATATACCGATAACGAATTTTGATTTATCTTTGCACGGCAGCAAGAATCAATATTGATGTATTCATGTCTGGAGGAATGAACATTTTGCCAACACAGGCAGGTGATGATCATAACACGTGCCCCAGACAACAGAGTAAGTGGATAAAAATGGAGTTGGCGACATCATGTTCAACACCCCAGCAACCAAACCAGATAACACGACGAGAAGTATGATGAATGACAGATATACCGAAAAAGAGGTTGATGCCTACATGAACTTGAATGTATCCGATGATCTATAAAAAGATTCGATATTGTTTTGGTTCGACTAACACATTATTATCGTTTAATTGTTTATTAAAGCAATACGAAAAACATATTAATTGACTAAATCTAAGCTGCCGTTTTAATATCCGATGTATTTGATCTTTTCTGGTTGCGTCACTTTAATTGTCGTAAAACATTTATTTCGTCGTATGGCATATGCTGATGTGAAGTTAGAATAATAGAAATATGAAAAAAAAATGTAGGATACAAAGTCGGCTTGTTCCCTTTCGTGCTTTTGTTGAGTATTTAGCGTTTGTCTTGTTTGTGAGAAGTAAAAACCAGTGATCTTAGACATATTTTAGTTTTCCATGCGAAATGTGCCTTACAATAGAAATGACAAATTTTATTTGGACGTGTTGTCTTTTTTTCATCTCCAATCAGTTACCGTACAGAAATATAATTTCACATTAATTGACAGTGAGCTCTTTGGGTTGAATGTTATGTTATTTCGTTCTTCATTTTGCGACAGCATAAGTAATTAAAAGCTTTCATGACAATATCTGATAATTTTAACTCTAATTTCTAACTTGGTTTAGTATCAAGTCTTCTCGGAATACTTTTTCCAAAGTCAAATAGTTGTCTCCCTTGTCCTACATGTAAACAAATTACTCTAACACATTATCATAGGGATTTATGAAATTTATTTGACTTTGATGACTTTTTCAACGCAGAATTTGACCTTAGCATTTTAAATAATAATAATGCTACACACAATGGCTTGAACTATGCAAAAAATGAAACAGAAAACGAAACGAGATTATAAGGCCGATGTCCATGATAACAAGTTAGGTTTTAACCTGTTGATGTTGATTAATTTTTGTCTGACACATTTAATAAACAATCCGTTTAAAAGAACAGATATTGTCATGAAAGTTTTCAATTACTTATGCTGTCACAAAATGAAGAACGAATAATACATGACGTCATCAGCATTTACACATTCATTTTTAATATTTGGAAATACGTTTTTTGCTGTTAATGTTGCTTTCTGTGGATTAAATGTAATACATCTTGGTATTAAATTGCTTTTTTTTTAGAATTTGATTCATTTTAACAATAAAATATTTATTATTTATTAAGTCTTAGTAATATGACACATCGACTGATATAAGAACTTCCTGTTGAACATGATATACAAACATATATCATGCAACGTTATATCAGTCATATATCAATGCGGTGGTATGATAACACGTTATATTTAATTTAATCGATGGCCAAAAATAATAAGTTTGATCGAAATTTACAGTTAAATTCCATGAGCAATGTCAACACTCAAAACTAGCAATTTGGAGTTAATTCACTTGCAAGCCTCAAGATCAAAGGGTATGTTTGGTATGTCTTAAATTACAATACGTGTGTACATTAATCTTAACATAAGAATCTTTTTGTTACAATTGTAACAACGCTCTCAATATAAAAATAACCACAGGGGATTTATAATTATGTGCTTTTTTAACCTTAACGTAAGATTTTTTTTGTTAAGATTGGGATAACTCCTGCTATATAAAAATAAACACTGGGGATTGATTACTTTGTGCGTTTTTTTTAATGTAGATATTATCATATATGGTACTGTATTTCAAGACACCTTTTTGTTTATTCACATTCAAACATGCAAAGACATAAATCCACGTCAAAAATGCTTAAATATTACAGACTAATAAAATGAGGCTGAAAAAGATAAACTATGCAAATGTTGAAAAGTTGCTGAATTAACTATGCATATATAATTTCAATGAGATGCATTACACACCTACATGTTTAAACTTGTTTCTATTATTCGTGCCTAGCTAGCAGCAACACCTGCGGGTTCGGTTACATTTATTTGCACACTTGTACACACTGACACGAACAGCGTTGCTCGCACGAGGTGTCGTCATTATCGTCCTCATCCTGCATAAACAGTTAATGATCCAAGTGCGTGCAATAACACTTATCGTGAGTATAATGTGTGCCAATAAAGATAAATCCGTTGTTTTAATTGCAAATAAAGTTATTTCTGTGTGACTATGTCACGAACTCCGGAAATACTTGATTAAATAATTAATGAAAGGTGCGGTATGAGAAAATTAACGGAAAACCTTTCAACGGAATATACTAGTAGCATGCCCTTTATAGACTTATCGGATTCTGATTGATTTTTAGGTGAATTATATTAAACATTTGCAACGCAGATCGACAGAAAAAAAATAAAGCGTTTGGTTATTGTCTTAGTTTGAATGGCTTACAGAATGTGGATATATTTTATGAAGTTAATATTACTGCCTGAGTGGTACATGCCTTAACTCTCGACACGTTTTTGCCTAAATTGCCAGTGTTAGGATCCATGTGGGACCAATGTTTACTTTTTAATAAATATATGTCTGAGTTATTATACTCTATAATTTAGATTTTGCCTTCAAGTCTCCCCAATTGAGACACTGATTGACATATTTCAAAGTTTACCAAACCCGTCCCTTCAACAACTAAAAAAATGTCTGGAATGTTCTGTGTAAACATAACCTTTCTATAACGACTCGTATACTATACCACCTATGTCTAAACCATGTGTATGCTTAAACAAAACAATAAATGTACAAAGGCATACCATTTAATGTTATCCGGCCTTTGTGTGTTATAATGTTCCAATGAAAAGTCGGAATTTTATTAAACGAGACAAGTACGTATGATATGTTTTATTGAATGATGGAATACGATGAATATATCTATCGTGTAGTTGTCTCGATTTTAATTATCGATGTTACATAAGCACATACAAGAAGGGCGTATAATATATATAGACAATTTCAACAGTAATTCAGGAAATTAACTCTCTAAAAGTTAATATTTCCTTATGGTGGCTCACTACGCTCACCTGACAATATCAGAGATAAAAACCTTAAATATACTGGATCTGTAAAACAATGCATTGCAAATAAACGCAACTTTACCTATTAAAAGTTATACATTAACAATGAAAATTGATAAAATATTGGATTTCATCTTAATATTAAAAGAGTGTTTTATTGCCTATTGATCAAGCCCGTTTAACGCCTGTTCGTTTACAGGTCGATGATTAACAGATTTTTGTCAATGAATGCGGGTGCTTTCGGAGCGTTCAGTGTCAGCGCGTCTACGTCCACGAAAATATTAACGGAGATAATCGTCAAAGCCGGCAGCTTTTTCCTTCTAAAGTATTCTTTTCTTTTTAGAATCTCGTGAATAATGCAGATTCAGTTTATTTAATCTTTGACAGCCTTTATGCATGTCATAATGCCGTAGAATTGTTTGCTTCGCTTACTTTTTATTGACTGCCTTTATTTTTTTCCGGATGTTTATCAATAAAATGTTTCTGAATCCAGTCGAGAACTGTAATATTACATTATCTGAAGTATAACTGTTTCGGCTGAATGCCATTTTAGTTGTTTAGTTTTCCAAAGAGACTTGTTATCCTAAACAAGTTCTAGAAATGAGTGACTATTATATAAGCCGCATCATGCCGAACTGGGTCTTATGCCATATGCGGCCAGCAACGCTCAAGGCCTACATGAGCATTCGCGCAGGCTGGTAAGGAGCTACCCTGTTCGATTATGAGACCAGTAGCATAGCGTGATTTTCTAGCGGACAGCGAAGCTCCTGACTAGACTTCTCGACTGCGCAGGCAGGTCTGGATCTGCGATGGTCGAATACGACAGAAGACCCATATGGGTGTACGAATACAATAAAATAAAAAAGCAGCAAATATAGTGTCTGTTCGTTAATACGGAGACTAATCTGTGATGATATCAATTGTATTTGATGTGGGTTTTTTTTCTAAGATGAAATATTGATTCAACGGCGGTGTGATGCAGTTGTACACTAGATATGTAATCAACAGCTGTTGAATGCCACTAATGCCGTCATTATCACAATTCATCAGATTTGGTTGATGATATATTCGCAATCAAACAACTTGCTCTACATACCGAGGAATGTCGTCGTAGATAAAAGAGAAAAAGGTGATCTTGTTATGAAACCAGCATGTGTTTATGGTATACTCAAATTAAAATATCACGATTTCTATATTGCTTTATAAAACAAACAAATAATGTTGAACGATCGCCTTTAAAGACGGGAATTTCGTCCATAACATCCATCAACAACACTACCAAATACTCAGTTAACGGTAGTTGTTCATACATTAAACTATGTGTTATTCGCAATTGGTCAGCGAGTTCTATTTTGTGTGCAGATGCTGCTTTATAATGAGCAATTATCTATTTCATCAAATGTATTGCATTCCGTGCGTGTGTCACTTTGAATGGAAAACAGCCCAATCTGCATAATGGACTAATAGGACAGGACATGCATGCATCCTTCATGGCGATTTATCGCATATATGGAACTCGATCATGCTATAAATGGTCTACTTTTTGTTTAATTACATACACAATGATACAAAATGTATACGACATAACTTCACAAAATTAATCTCACGAATAAAGTGCTTATAGAAATATATCGTAAATATAAAATCATTCAATTTGCGCAAGGCATACTTAATCAAAAGTTTTAAAATAAGTATAAAACTAAATTGCTCATTTATATAAAACACACACATATAATACTGGACGTTATTCGGTTACCGACTTTCATTGTAACTCCGCATTATTATTGTAGTTATATATAAACTTAACTTCCAAAGGCAAGTGTTTTACACGAGACACTTGGCACATTAGTAAAATTTTCCTCCACTATATTGACTATCGTGGCGTCTTCTAGACGCCAGACTGAACGACGTTTCTATTGGCAATTTACATTGGTGTAAACGACAGCTAATTGTCTCTGCCATTTCAGCAGTAAGGACTAACGACATCCTCAGGACAATAGTAGCACGTTCAATAAGAATATTTACACCTGCGATTCCCATACTTTCATGTGTGTCTGCTCAAAGGGACCGACATCCATATGCAAACACCAAATACACATTCTTTATATTTTTGTATAAAACAGAATTCTTAAAACATAAAGTTTTACTTTTTGTATGTCATAAATCCGAACCTTTATCTCATATGTACATCACACGAGATTATGGTTGCTATGAAGTATGAATAATTTAGGGAAAGCTGTCTCAAACTCAGTATGTGACATTCACACAATGACATAGCCAGGAAAAAGTCAATTGGGAGTTTCCTGCATTCTTTGTATAATGGCGTCGTTGTCTTTCTGGAATTGTTCACAAAATAGGAAAGTAGAAATAAGTAACATAACGCACATATTTTCACACAGAAAAACACAAAAGAAACAAAATACGAATATTTTCACCATATGGCGGAAACTTAGTTCACATTAGCATTATTTTATTGCAATGGTTCAAAACGATTCGTAGGCTAAAGAATGGGTATATGAAAACTAAATGATTGTTTGCACCGTGCCTAAAACAGTATACATCAAATGTGTAAGGTTTACAGCTCGAGTATGACAAGAGTAGTCGTTTGATTTTCGTCACAAGTAAATCATCATTCAGCAACAATCTATTTTAGAAATTATATTTCAGTTTTGTTAATTAATACCACAGCATTGTGTACAGCATTGTGTACATAGATTCATACATTTATAATTTCGAAATATGGGTTGCATGACATAACAATAATGCTAGTCGCAAATGATATAAAATGTGTCCGCAGCATGTAAATTGTTCAAATGTAATGACTTTTAGAGCGTTACATATTCATTTGCTTTCAATCCGATGTCTTATTCCCCTGAACAAGTGGAGACGAAAAGTTATTTATGAATGGCAACATGTACATTGCTCAAATGTAATGACTTTGAAGCAAAACATATTCCTTTGCTTTCAATCCGATGTCTTATTCCACTGAACAAGTGGAGAAGTAATGTTATTACATTACTTAGCGATCGCAGATGCATAAATAGATGAAATATTGAACCTAATCGGGAAATTAATGTACTGTACATTAATTACTAGCCTAATTAGGGACTTCTTTTTTAAAGTTTAACTTCAATTGCAATATAGTCTTGATGCATGTCATGTCATTGTTCATCATACAACCTATAATTTATCCATTTCAGAACACTATTCCGCCGTAAGTAACGGTTTTTTTTTTTCACCGTTTTTACAAAAACACATCCACGTTTCTATTTTGCTTGATTGTGACCCTTGCTTGGGTCACGACGACTGAAACCAAGGCGGTCATTGTGATTATGCCTGTTGGTAGGGCCAGAAGCAGCCCTAACAAATTTAATTATAAATCCAAAGACAATATTCGTTTTAAGCTTAATGCAAACCATCAAAGAGAAAAAAGTAAGTTCGTAAAGTAGAAATGACTACTGTGGAACGAATAAACAATGGCAAAAAATAAGAAGTAAATGTGCATGCTTTTGGGATCATATCATAAAATATTTTCCAAGTGAAGATAGACAATTAACACTTTTTTCTCACTTTACTGAGAACATATGTCACTTTATTATCCCGAAAGAAAACAAATATCCTCTGTGTACAGAAGGTGTAGTTGATTTTAAAAGTCATAAATATATTAAATCCTTGCCAATCTATGTGCATTTTTATATACGCGGTCATAATATACGTTTTTGGACGAAGGCTATGGGCAGTTTTCTATCCAACCCTGCGATACAAACTTTATGTATGGTCTTGAGTCAAACATAAAACAATTAAAAAAAAATGTAAAAATTATGTATATTGTTACAAGTTGTGTAAGCAATACACTGGCTTTGCGTCTTTCAACATTATCATAACAATACATATTAAATCTCTATATGCATCTTTTTATATTATACTTTGTAAAAGTTCACATAATAATATCAATATGTATATAATACATGCGTTTTAAAATGCGCTAATCGATTTGTGTAGGGGCCAACTTTTGTGCGGTTTCGCTTTTATATGTCTCATACTGTTCCTATGATACATGTAGATGCCTTGTAAAAATGTCAAACAAGCTGTCAGATAACATAACTGTATATTCGCATATTCACATATTCCATCTTGGATGCATTTGCGTCAGGTATCATGAACAGTTACATGATCATGTGAAAGAGCATTTTGGCATATCTAGCGCTTGTGTTTTTGCACAATGCTATTTTAATCGACGCACATGGAAGTACCACGAACTAGTTTATCGCCCGCGGAATGATTGATTTCCATTTTCCGTATTGCTATGTTCATACATTTATGTAGTTTGTTATGCGTTTTGTTGAAGATAAATACATTATGTTATCATGTTATTGCAATTTAATATTTTCCCGCCGATTCAGTCCGTATCAGTTAAAGCTTCATTTAAAAAAGTGTGTTTTTTTTTCTAATTGCATATTGAATGCACAGTTTATGATTAAATATATTTGACTCGGTTTCATGGCTTTGGAATAATTTTTGACTGACATTTGCAATATATGTTTAAAATTTAAAATTTAAAAACTTATCTGCATCAAAATACGTATTCCGTATTTATGTACGCAGGGTTTCTGTTCATATAACATTACAACTGGTTTAATTCTGATATGTTGAATATCGTTTGTTATAGCAGTTAGAATGTTTTCTAATCGAATTAGTTGAATGTAAAAATAGGCAAGTGTGAGCCCTCAAACTAGTTTAACTACCAATACTTTGCATTGTCCGTTTCAATGCGGTGGTCCCTGTTTCAGTCAGTGTAAGCTTACAGCGGTGTTCTGATGTAATAGTTGTGTATAATAACAAAATGTTCTCTCCTAGTAGAGTATCATTGCCGGCTATGATTATTTTATATGCTAAAGAGAAATGATTATGAGTTGCCTAACATATGTGTGTATGTGAGTATTGTTAAACATGTTCAATTTGTTCATCACTCACACAAAGGCTGACAAAGCATACTACGCATTAGAAGATCTTTAAAGAACATACGAATAATGATGGCAAATAAACTTGCATATAGTTGCGTATTACATCGAATAAAATAATTACATCTGCGAAAGGCAGAGATACACTATTTTTTAGCAATATTTTCGATCTAAGCGTTTTAGTTCCCTTTTCCTTAAACATGTATGTATGTATGTATGTATGTATGTATGTATGTATGTATGTATGTATGTATTTATTTTGACCATGCAGTCAAGGATAACCCATAAAAGTGCAAGCACTTATTTCCAATGGGGTCCTTTGGTTTTGCTGAAGAGACAGCGGGTATAAGAGACAGATTTTGAGATACAAAAAATCCGGGTGCGATACCCTAGCTCTTTGCGAATAGATCACTTGGTTCTTTTTACGTGCACAGTGTATAGCACCGATACACGCGAGAATTACCTGGGTTTCATACCAGTACATCTCTAGTTGGGTGGGAAACACTTGAAGCATTTTTGAAATTTCCAGTGCCCCGGCCAGGGATTGTACCCACGACCGCTGGAATGGTAGACCAGTGTTTTACCACTCGACTACCGACCACCCGGATATTGCGCCAGATGTGAAACCAACTTTATCAAATATAATTAAATAATTTTCATCGTTTTAAACAAATATTTAGAAACTGTCTATTGCCTGACACAAGTTTTCTCAAAATGCATTTTTTGTTTCATAAATGCTCACATTAAAATTATGAGACTGTAAACAACAAGTAATTAAATTATTATTAATTATAAAATTCCGAGTTAAAGCCTTTAAAACAAATCTGTTCATGTTTATGTTGATGTTATGAATGTATAAATTTGTCTTTTATTTCCAAAATAAAACGGAAGATCTTTTTGGGCATATTTATTAAAAAGATTGTTAAGTTAACTTATTTCTCCCGGCGGAGTCATATTATATTTTAAAATTTAAAAATGCCCATAAAACCAATACTATAAGAATGTTGACCTTACATGTAGCATACGTTTTGCAATACTCAAATACATCGCTTTGAGATAAACATGCTGTATAACATATTAAACGGTATTTATGTTTCGAAAACTTGTTTGTTTCGAAATGCTAGAAACTTGAATGCCCACCAGTTTAGTCTTGTGTCGATAATGCAAGCATTTTTTGATTTTGAATGCGAGTTTGTTGAATATAGTATTAAGCACAAAGAAAAGCTTGTGCAAGCCATTTGCCATTGTATTGACCCTTCCAGAACTATTGTTCTGGTTCGTTATTACAGTTATAAATCAAGATTTGTGTCGCACAAAACACCGAAGGAATGGAGATTGACGTTTAAGCTGTAAAATACAAAATAAATAATACGCTGTCTGTGAGCGATAAGAGTATGCCATCCAAAAGACGACCTGTCCAATCTGCCTAAATAAATACTCATAGTTGCTCAGTATTATACACATCTGTCAGAGTATGCATAACATGTCATAACATTATCTTATACGGCAGAACAAATGATATAATCGTAATTATTGAACTTAACAGGACCATATGTAAACTTTTCACTTCATCCTTGTCTGCACATAGACGTTACGTACTTGGTATTGATATTTCATTCTATAGTAAATTATTGTGGAAAGTAAGATGGGCAATTGTTCGGGAGTTATCACGTGAATACTGTAAAGTACATTCTTTAGTTTAAAGTTATTGGCAGTAATTCGCGAAACAAGACGATGAAATCAGTGAAGTACGCGAACAAAGACATGTAATTAAATGCACCATACGTATACAAATACTTTAACAGACTGTGATTATCAACTGGGAGTAATATAACACGTGCATTATGCGTTTATGATGGCAATTAGGAAAACAGTTGAACAATACAGCTTCTAAAATTGGAATATTAAAACTGTAAAAATATACCTAGTGGTGTTTTAGTCAACAGTATTATTCCTATGATCTTATTAAGTGCTTTACACAGAATATGCATACTTTTGTTTATTGTATTACCTATCGTAATTTAAACAGTCTTTGTGCACACAATATCGTTGATAACATTATTTGGCATACTGTTAAGCATCAAATATATTGAAATTATGATTATTGGCTATCAATTCTAATTGCCCATTGTTTAATGAAAACAAACATGAACAACAGCAAAGAGATCGTGTATATTCTTAGTCGTGTAATTACATTTTAACATTATGTGAAATTCAACAAAGGAGTTCACATTAATCCGCGAACAACCTTCAGGTTACATACAAGGCCTAATTTATTTAATGTATTCAAGTTTTATTTCTTGTATTATAATATAATCCTACGGTTTTTATTTAATGTGTACTCATTACATCGCTTTAGTGCATTGGTATTACTGTAAGGTAATTTTTCTTTTTACAAAGTGTTTAATCAGTGAAGGTTCAGGGTTAAACGCTGCACAATAGACTCGTTTGTTTATACGATGCTATGAAAAATACATAACTTGATTAATATATCGTTTTATAAGAACATAAATACATATATACAAGCTGGAGAATCGGTCGCGACTCATTATTATCAAAATTAAATATATTAAGCCCGGTCAATATTCCCGATGTTGAAAATTGATATCGTGTTACTGAAACATTCACTGAGTCATGCGAAACCAGTCAGCTCACCATCGTTCAGCCGTGACTCAAGTGGCAGCTGTAATTATGTACGTTAATTCATTTGTTTCAACATGGAACATGTCTGCTCAAAACGCCGGCATATTTGTATTTGAATTTACAATTGGAAGATACAGTAACGTACAGAATCAATTGCAACTTGCATTATGTATGTAGATTCAATGTGTTCATACGTGATGGAATATGCCAGCTAATAAGCCGCATTTTGTAATTGTAATTAACAATGGTATAGAAAATATAAGACCAGTGTTTTTGTGTTCTTACATTCATCGACGAGTTGATAACAGGTTTTCACGCCGATGTTTGCCGGATTGGACCGGTATGCGGGAACAGAAAACGTCTATCCGACACATATAATTTCCTTCAATAAAATAATTAAGTTGTATGATACAAAATAGCACGAATACAAAGAATATCGTTTTTATGGTTATTGTGTCTCCTTGCTTATGCGCATGCATTAAGAATTCTTGCAATTCACATCGCACATCTTAGTTTCAGTAGTTACAATAAGTGGTGTACTGTTTGGATTGTATATTGAATTTTATATGTTTTAGATCATACTAATTTGTTTTGATTGAAGTCTTCATTGCTTAAGCCTTTATCAAATTAGCAATTGTACGTTAACTTTCCATTAATTTGTATGCGTTATCAACGAGTAATTTTATATACGCAATAGTTAGAAAAAAAAGGAAACACAATTAGGAAATACATTGTCACATATCACAACGCAACACATCACATGCCAAATTTGTAATCAACGTATACCATAAACAATGAAACTATGTCTTCGAAAAAGTGTCATAAATTTGAATGTGTGGGTCTAAATGGTAACAATGTCTCATAACAAACACATTATGTCTAGCTGATAAAAAACGTGTTTTAACAATATAAGTACGTTGTATTTTATCTTGATAACGATGTTTTTGTTGCCAACACGTCCCTCAGAAAAACCAAATTAAATCCCATCTTCAAATATCCAGGATTATTCAAAGAACAAAGAAAAAAGAACGTAAGTATATATAATAATATATAATCATTGTTTTATTTCAAAAACATCAAGTTCATTAGTTATATACATATTTAAGTATGATATTTTAAAGTCCATAGTATCAAGATAATAATTTTGCAAGTAAGTTTTTTAACATATATCAATCCCAGCCAAACCCCCTGCATTCCAAGACATTTCGTCATTGTTCACAACTTGATTCAGTTTTTTATTGTCCTATCAAATCATAAACTGCTTATTTATCCTGATAAAAAAAAATCAACATGTATCCAGGATTTGTTTAAGTTGAGTTTTATAAACATTTACATATGCCACATTTGACACATACAATACTGTTATAATTATCCATTTCATATATCACTTCACATATGCTATTACAGCGTTTCACAATTTTGCTTAATGGATATATATCATCTATGCGAAGGCATTTCTGGTTGTTTGAAAGGTCACTTTTCATCCGAATCATTTTTATGCTGGTAATCGTTCAATTATCAAGGGTTTGATTACATTAAAATAAAACAAACATATGAAATTGTTAAAGAGTAGAAATAAGATGATTAGCAACCAACAATCAATCAGTGTCATAAATGACATAATGTGTGCATCCTTACAATACTGACGACGCTTAACATAACGAAAACTAGAGCTTGTGCGGCAGAGGCCGCCGCGTATCACCACGCCACATAGATGTAATATTAAAAGGCAATTTTGGATGGGCAAGGCCTATGTTGGTGGGGCCCCGGGGTGGGTAATTTGGACATGGATGGTCGAGATAGACCGTGTTGTCATAAGAGATGTTCAGTATTAATTTGAAGTCAATTGGTGAATAAATGAAGAAGTTATGTTAAAACAAAATGTTGTGTTGGTGTGGTCTATGTGGTCGGGGCGCCCAAGGGTTGGTAATGGGGTCATGCATAGTTAAGATTGATTGTATTGTCATAAGAGATGTTCAGTATCAATTAGAAGTGAATCGGTGTAGAAATGAAGAAGTTAATGTAAAATAACCTAAATAAAAAAATAAGTAAAAATCTCTGAGCCGGCCCCACCCCAACCCCAATTCCCCAATATCTCCTCCTTCACTATTAGCACTAGAACCTTGAAAGTTACACACATGGTAGCTGTGGGCATATTTGCATCGGTGCACTATTTGGAATTTTGATCTGACTCCTGGGTAAAACGTTATTATCATGTGCGTCGCATATTATAACTAAAATGAGTAAGTTTTACCCATTTGACAATTTTTTTTACCCATAACATTTGACCCAGGGGTCAAATCGAAATTCCGTCACCGTCACCGTCGCACATAAGCTCATGGCTACCATGTGTGTAAGTTTCAAGGTTCTAGTGCTTATAGTGTAGGTGGAGCTTGTGGCCGATCAAAAAGAAAAAAGAAAACGGAGATCAATGAAATATCCCCACGCTTTTATAACGTACAAGTATATGTCTACATATACTATATACCAACCACCTTATATCATACTCGTTGCATCTAGTATGTAAAAACTATGTTTGTTTTTCTTTTGTTAAACTCATTCGTTGCACAAGTGTGTTTTGTATCATCAACAATGCAAATTCCGCTGGATGCAATGTTAAGGACAGTCCACATGTTTGAGAAGGAAGATAATTGACATTAGAGACATTGCCTCATAAAGGAAAGAATGTTTGTAATGGAAATGAACTAAGAGTGTTTGGTCTCCATGGTCTGAATTGTTCCTGATGATCGTGACTTATGACAGCATATAAACATAAAATATCGGCATTAAAAGATATAAAGTAGCTATACATTTATTTTAATAAGCTATACATAAAATGTCGTAGGATAAAGGTTTTATGAGGTTCTAAAATCGCATTGACATAAACTCACATAAGTTGACTATATTTTATAAAACAACCACAGTTATCTTATCAGGAAAAAAATGTGTTGCTCTTAGATTAAAACAGTATACAATTGTTCAGTTTATTAGATTTCTTCGAAACACATCTCGCTTAAGAAGATAAATACAGATGGCAATAGCAATCAATTTCCTATGACACACACTTACATGCATACACACAATAGTGTGATATGTCAACAAAGTACAAACGTTTCATTACATATTTTTTTATTTATTCTTATTCAATATTTATATATAATTCGTTTACAAATACTGTCGCATTTGATTAAGAACCATCATTATGCGACAAAAAAACAGTGCAACACATTCAGAAATAAAATATTTAGTACTTTTTTTCAATTTTATACAGAATTCTAAACAATTAATATTCAATCATATTATCAGTCGAGCATTTTCTTTCACATTGTGGCATAACATCATGTTTTGACATAAGCAAGTTACAACTTCTGATCTATGTGTAGATATGGTCAGTCTAGACATAATAATTCAACATGGACCCTGACATTCTTTGGATATTCTTATTGTAAAACACAGTTTTATCAACACAGTTTACTGTCTTTTCTTTCATTGGTCTTCCATCCTCAACTCATACTCGAAATCACTGGACTCTGCAGTGGATCAGCTAATGTGTCACATCTTTGATGTTAATGACTTCCTGATATCAACTGCCATACTGATATTTCCAAAATAAGGTGTGTCTTGTCATATATAAACATTCACAATTAACGGCATTACACAGGTGGGTTAAACAGGGCACGGCATGTGTTTTGACATACGATAAACAAACGAAGTATCCCCTTTTTACTGTAACTGTGTGGATGTGGATGTTTAATCAATGTTTTAAGATTTGTGTAAAAATTAATTGTACAGCTTTGTATGTATCCTTTTTTTTTCTCATATTTAAATGCTAGAATATGTTTGAATCCGAAATAACAATATAATTTCTATAAAATTGATTAATGGATCTATATATGGTACCGCTAGGTATGGTTGCACACAATTAATTAGTATTTGATAGTCATGATGAACAGGCATGTTATGATCGCATAGTTTAACAAATTAATTAAACTGTCAAACTTGTCAGTTCATCAATATCTGTCCTGACCATGTGAACTTTAAGCTTTCCATTAATTTCTTTTATTAATCGATTATGCACGGTAGAAATACAAGTAAATGGGTCAGTAGTTCGGATCGTGCGTCATTAAGTTCTAAACTGAAACCATTAAAGTGGAATCTTTATCGTTTAGTTATTGCCAATAAATTTCAGACAAACACGATACAATCAGTGAGTTACGTGAACAAGTCACCTATTAAATGCACCATAATCTAAACAGATTTTCAACTGGGAGTATTATAACACGTGAATTATGCGTTTAATGATGAAGCTCAAGAAAACAGTTTCTACGTATTCCTAATTTCAATGGAATATTAAACACAACAAACATACCGAACATAAATCTAATGTTCTTCGCAGACTAAACCGTATGTTTTATATCGTTTTCATTCAGTTTAAAATATAATATATGTTTAGTGGAATTCCAGAAACAATATGTTGAGAGAAATTTGCTCATCTTGTATTTACGGAAAATGACCAATTGTCTATGCATACAAATCAATATATGCGATAAGACATTAAATATAAGGCATGATTTGAGTCTTTGTCTTCATACCGAGTGTAGCATTACATTATATATGTGAAGTTTAAAATCCATTATTTCATAGCAATACAAATAGTGTCTGTGTTCTAAGTCGTATGTTCTTGTCTTGCTGTACACTTTTCTCGAACTAACGTTAAATAAAAAAGTTTTGTTCCGTCGACCCGGGTATGACATTCCATGTACAAGGTGTACTTTATTTAATTTCTTCAAGGATTATATCTTGTAGAACAATTTATGCTTATGTTTTTGTTTGTATCTATATTGTAAATATATAATTCCTTATGTTTATTGGTAATACGGCTTAAAGAAGATTGTTGTACGAATTGTATGTCTGTGAAGCTTAAGAAGTAAATTTGGTAAAATAGAATGATCTTCTCATATGGCCTTATGCAAAACAATATACTAAGTATTTGGTAGATAAACATATTATTGAAAACAGGTAAAATGGTCACAAGATATTTTGATGAAAATAAAACGTTAAGGGGAAATAAACACTATTTTGGAAAACGATATCGTGTTGATAAAACATTCATTCTTGCAAAACCAGTCAGAAACCAGAGCTCAAACGTGACTATAGTGGCAACTGTTATCATTCAATATATGTTAATTCAATTTGTTCACCCTTTGATGACATGTGTCTTTTTAAATAGCCGTCGCATTTGTATTGTTATTAACAAAATGAAAATACAGTTATGTCGAATAACGCATTTCCGGTTAGTTTGTTTCATTGCTAATTGGCTACGTGCATGTATACTTGATTCTTGACATTTAAACAAAGCATCTTGGCTAACGAAATCTGGAACAAAAATCGTCGTCTGGGTCGAGCCAGAAAAAATTGTATTGGATTTATTGTTGTTTTAAAAGATAGTAAAAAAACTTGTAGATAATTACCCCGTAAATTATATTAAAGAGTAATTTTATTTCGAATCTCATGGCATGCACATTTTTACAGACGTTTTTCATTTACATTATATATATATATGTGTGTGTAATACTACTCCAAATATAAATATTAAATGTCGCTAGTAAATTTATTTAATGATATTTTCAATAAGAAAATCGTTAAATAGTTTTCTTCAAGTATCTAAGACATTCCGTTTTACGCTTATTACTTTTGCCGGTGGCACAAATGATAACCATATCGAGACAAAATTTCCGATGTAAAAATTGACGCTCACAAAGATCAAGATTACAAGATTGGACACTTCAAATGTGTGCACATTCTTTATATTGATATAGTAAAAAGACAAGTTACTTTCCGGCAAATATATTTCTCTAGCAATATAGGATTTCAACATGATTTGGCATACCAAGATTACGTTTTGCGTAACCGTCAAAGTTAAAGTGAACACTTGAATTGTTAACATATTCTTCAAATGGATATGGTAAAATTACGCGTCCTTTTCATGGCTATGACTTTGTTATGCATTATGGCACTTTAATTGATTGATGACATTGAATGGCATAAATGATCGTCATAACAGGAAAACGTGTTGCAAATATATGACATGATCAGGGACAAAGTCGCAGTGTATACTTAATATGAATAATGCTGCATTAAATACGGGTGTTACGTCAATTACTTTGTGTATTTTGTGTACGAGATGGGAATAAATTTACAATTATTGTCGTATCAAGAAAATGCGTTATCTGCAGCAACCATGTCGTTTGCTTCACGATCAATGTCACGGCGGACACGTGAAGTCTCAGGCATATGTTTATATGGAGATAGTGCAAGTAGATGTCCGCATTCGACCCATACAGTTGCATGATGGTTATGTCAACATCAAATTAAACAAGTTATTGTCATATTGAGACGATGTGTTGCCTGCCACCACTACGTTTATTAAAGGTCAAAATCACAGTGTAAAACAAGTAAAAATGTTCATCTGTTAATATCCAACAGAAATAGAAAAATATATGTGCGTAGTTTATGTTGCATTTTTGGATTTACAATACAACAGTCTGGACAACATAGTGGGTATTATGCGCGATGTTCTTTACTTAAGTAAGCACTTAAACCTTAAATGTTAATGAAACCGTGGAAACACTGGATACTCGTACAGTAGAAATAAAGTGTAAGTACTTTATGTAAGGTAAACACTTTGTGCGCTTGACTTACCTTCATGACTCATCTTTAATAACAAAATATTACTTGTAAATATGTTGTATAAGCCCTATAACTATGACAAAAGTACTATGCCAATCTGAACTAATAATATCTAAAAATACACTTATATATATATATATAAACAATTTTTATAAAGTCAAAATTAACAGTTTGGAAAATAAATAATTAAGCAAGACGAAAAAACATACGGACACCACAGTATGTGTATATGTTATACTTTAAATATATAAATTCATCTTTCATTGCATTGACATCACTTACTGGCATAGTTGTGTTGCGAGCCGATTATGTGACAAGAACAGATCAACAGATATTTTAAACTTGATTAAACAACGCAAACACAACAAAATAACATTTTATCATATTTAAAAACATTTTTTAAACAACGGGAATTATATACACATATTTGTATCAATCATATAACAAACCAGGCGTTTTCTTTCGCAGTGTTGAATAACAGAAAATTTATGTCATCTACCATGTCAATCAATGTACAGATAATCTCAGTAAAAAAAGGAAATTTTTATTTACAAAAATATATATTATAGCAATTATATACACTTTTAAAATCTGAAAAAGAAAGTGTGTATGTCATTGCTTTCATAGACACAATTAATTCGATACGCAACAACAAACTTCACACTTTATTTAAATAAACATAGAAACATTTAAACATGTTCTACTTGTTGCAGTTTCCACACGTGAGTGAAAACCAGATAATGAACAAAATATAATTATGACGTCAATATTGTTAAACCAATGTTTCACCATTTAAATGGCATGTGAATTCAGATTCAACTGGCCCCTGATTCAAACAGCCATTTAAAAAAAAAATCTCATTCTAGACAAAATTATAAGAGACCAGTCGAATAATATCAGTAAAGTCTTAAATTCATAGATATATGTAACAATATCAGATAGCGTATTAATTGAAAACGCATTCGAGCTGGGCATTGTTTGGATACCGTGATTGATATCACAGTTTCTGCACCACATTTTCCCGACTTTGCGTTCCTTTGTCTTCCACCCTCTACTTATATCCGCAATCACCGAATTCAGCGCTTGGTCGGCTTATATGTTAGATATATCTTTTATGTCGATGACTTGCTGATATCAACAGCGAGAGTGATGTAAGGTGTGCACTAACAATAGAGCCAAGTTTCCATACAGTTAATGCGCAAACTGTATTTCATATTGCACTACATGTATTTTGGCAGACGATATTATAACGGTATATTCAATTTATTATATTATGTTGATTATAATCTGAAAATCTTACTTTAATAAATGCTTAATTTTGTATCGATAATTTAAATTTATAATTTGTTTGAAACTAATACATCAAATGATGAAAATACAACAGATTCTATGCAAGTAAGGAAGCTCTACAACTACACTTTGCACACAGACGTACACATTTTATATATCTTCATTAATATTTCGTCCTAGCTCCAACTAGGTACTTAAATGAACCAATTTATATCAACACACACACTAGCTCATCCATAGCTTATGTTATAATTACATTCAATGGAATAACGTTTTTATTATCGATACTGTATGATGAAAACGTACAAATATAACAACAGGTAACCAAAAACGTAAGTACCTAACTAACCAAGAGTTTTCGGAATGCCGAGTGTAAAACAAAACAATAAGAAACGTTTCATTACTTGTCTTTGCTGCATGTAAAACGCTCAATGTCTTAACAAAACAGAATTATTGGCCAATCGTATATTAAATACAATTGCAAATCTTTACAAAAGTATTGCCAACGACATTCATTATGTGCTTAATGTGGTAAAGACAAAGCACTCCATATCAACTTGTATTCTTTTAAAGCCTCTATAACGCTAAAACATCAACGACAATTTTGTAATATATTTGGTAAAAAAGAGTTAACATATACATAATCAGTGTTCCTAAGAGCAATAGCCAAAATTTATTTGTGACACAATTAATTCCATTTTAATTTCCCGCAAATATATCTATTCATACGACACATAAACACTTCAATTGTACCATGTAAGTGTTCATGTGTCGTATGAATAAATATCGTTGCAGGAAATTAAAATTGAATTAAATATGCAAAAAAATAAATAAAAGCGAGCATTTTATATCTACAAACATCTAAGTTACCAGACCACATCTGGCGTTGAAATTTTGGCTATTGCTATAAGGAACACTGATGTTTAATTGTTTAACTTTATTGTACGTAATATTGTTAAAAATATTCGTTGTTTTTGAGTAGTAATGGGGCTTTAAGAAGACCATGCTGTACGAGTGTGTTAGATTCGGGCTATGAGATATGACGTGCAATTGTGTGTTTTTTTTAAGCGGAACGTCTTACTAAGCTTAGTTTAAATTATCTTCCGTATTGCACATGATGTGGCATCTGTTTTCTATTCGGTGATTAAGATTTGAGACAGCTTAACATTTCGAATACGAAATAAATGTGTATTGTTTTA
The DNA here is from genome assembly GCA_007657795.1 of Dreissena rostriformis. Lineage (NCBI taxonomy): Eukaryota > Metazoa > Mollusca > Bivalvia > Myida > Dreissenidae > Dreissena > Dreissena rostriformis. The sequence goes on along the minus strand of VMBQ01000881.1, from coordinate 178,817 downwards.
TTTTATGTTAAAAGAATATCTGTATGCACATGTGCGACTATCCAATATAAACTATCGTCTTCATGCTTTTTTTTTGTAATAGTAGATTAGAAGCTTGCACAACTTAGACGGATACTTCTACTTTGAAAGTACACATATCATCTTTAATTTATGAAACTGATATGCACCTCACATAAGAACTATCGGACACTCATTTAGTAACATACAAATAATTTTCAATCCGTTAAAAAAAATCTGGTTTTGAAATGCGAAGCATTTGTCATGCCTACCTTACATTCAACTTTGAATAATGAAGACGAGACAAAAACATCACTTTCATAATATATACAACTGCTCAGTACGTTTAATAATAAAGAGCATACGTTTTATAATTCGTCATATTCATTACAGCTTTTAATCGTTAAGTAAAAGTAAATCAATTTCATACAATCATCTCAATCAATTGCCTTATCTAAATTTTAGATGTGATTTGCCGAAAAGTGTCACGCTTCTACGCAGCCATAATTGCTTGTTGCTTGTTTCCCTGAAAATAAAATACTTATTAGACAAAGTTATTACTTGTGTATTACTCGTTTTAATTTAAAGCTCAATTTTTGTTTAACTAGATTATAATTCCGTTTTCTTTTCCAAACAGACCAATCAGACCAATTTCAATCAGTTTGCAACAAAACATTGTATTGTTCAAATGTCATTTTTGTGCGAAATATTTCAAGAATTAGATTAGCGGGAAGATACTGTACAAATACAAGGATCAAGCTGCGTTCTCATAGTATTGCTAAAGCATGACTGCTATGACCTAGCCTTCAACTAAAATTGATCTGTGTAGAGTCCTGTCATAATTTTAGTTGTGGTATTCAACAAGATCGTCTGCAAATGGCATATTATACACTCGTTAACTAACGTTTTGTTTAAAAACTTTCGCTAATGGAAACTATAATGCATATTGTTTAACTGTCAGTCTTCAATGTACAATGACTACGCATGTCAATTAAACAATATTCACATGCACTGAAAAAACGTGTCATTACTGTGTTACATACAACACGAAAGACGAGTATCATATGTGAACTCAATTTTATAATAATGATACCTTAGTAATGTTATAGTTTCAATCCGAAAGTAACACGGAGCGTTCCTTTTTTGCAAGAATCATCATTTGTCGACCATGGCAATCTTCGAAATTGTAATTAAGGTCATGAAGTGTCAGTCTAGGGTAACGTGAAACGGATAGACAAGTGTGGAATCGCTGCTGAAAATGGAGATTGCTGATTGTATTCTCTATTCAGCAAACATCGAATACAAATATCAGCTTTGGATGGAGCAGATAAGATGCCATGGACAAAAACCGAACAATATGTATGTTTGCCATTAAAGTGATTCATGATTTAAAATTATCGAAAAAACACGCCGGTTGTTTTATTTTAATTCATTACAGATGATGTAAAAGTCAATATGGTTGTTTTTAAACAATAGTCAATATACAAAATGTATATAAAATACGATCTGCGACTTTGAAATCTTATAAAAAAACTACACATAAGTTTTCTGCCTGTTTTACTTTACTTTGTAATTGCTGACAGCGTGGTCTAATTGTCTGTCTACTAAACAGAACACACCATGTGACACAGAAAACGCATATCATTATTTACTATGCGATGAATATGAGTAGTAGGAATAAGATTATTAATTACACATGCCTCTTTGATATACGTGCTAGAAATGTCAAAGTAAAGTTAAAACAATTTGCAAACTTGTACATATATTCAATATTTAATACATATAAATAAATAAAATATAATTAAGTAAACAATTCTTTATCCATATCAATATCGTCATATAAAACGGCACGAGTTAACCGTCATAGTTTGAGCTTCCGTAAGTGAAAATACAAATAAACAAACGCACATAGACTAAATATGTTTTATATATGATCGATTGTTCATAATAATGATGAGAATGATAAATGGTAAGAAATACATTAAATACACCGTCAAATAAGAAGTGTGTCCGTCCGAATTGACATGAATGCCAGTAGGATACGAGAGCATATATAACAAACATTGTCCGAGTTTACCAGAAAGATTTTTTTTTAGCTCATAACAAAGATATACAAATCTGCTAGTATTTACCGTTCGTAATACTAATGTTTGAGGTTTTGCTACCACGTTTAAATGTATATCAATAGAAGAAACGACACTTCACGCTTTATAATTATGATTGCGTTATGATATAAAACAAATAGTTATGCGTTATGAAATCATATTTAAATGTTATCGTACAGGGAAAGAAAAGATTTATCGCTGCCAAAATGTGGTCAATCCTATTTCGAAACAAACGTAAACCGTGGCTGTATACTATGATTTAATAATCAAATAAATAAATAAGAGTCGAAAGCAATTGCACCATGTTGATTTCAATGTCTCTTTATAAGATGCTACTTTTTTGAAAAATAATATGCATATGGTTACATGTCTATTAATATTAGCAATGTATATCAATACGGCATGATGCTAATTATCGACAGTTTCAAACAGACATGCATACTGTAATCTGGAAAACAAAACGAATTATAATTATATGGTATAGGTCAATCCCAAGAATAATGAATATCAATTTGCAATCATATCACTGTTCGAAATCTAGTTTTACGGTAAACAATATGACACAAACGAAACAACAACACGAAAACATAATTAATGTAATTGAAGTTCATTAAGCATATTATTTAATAAACACAGCGATGTATACTGTTTGCGTTGTCTACACGGTGGCAAAAGGACTCTATTTACGTTAATGCTCATACCACGGCTGATATTGTGTCAACGAAGGCCTGCTTATGAGATTAAACATACTTTGGCATTCACGCATATTAGACATGATTGTTCATCTACTATACCATTTGCTTTTTATTTCTTATAGAGATGACACAGAATGCTTAAGTATATTGTCAGGGAGTTTCGATCACGAAACATGGGTTATCATTTGTCATTGAAAAACATATGCAACTGTATTAGATTGTATGATTGTTTTCGATTGATATATATGTGCTGGCCGTGATATTGGATTTGGTGTACGTTCATTATCGTTTTCAGGGAATGTTTCTGACTAGTTCAGAAATTGTATATTAAAATAAATGCAGTAATATTTCGGATCAGCATCCTAATCAACATGTTTAAACAGGCTTGTTCGTAAGATGATGGTCAAAATTACAATTGTTTGTGAATTGTAAAATAGGTATTCTGAACAAAAACAGCCACGTCGGAATTAGATTAATTGTATTGTTTCCATTTCAGATTGGCTCAGTTTGACAATTATGCTCAACATAAGAAGTTTTTGTTGCAGTGTTTTGTTCGTTGAACAGGTTAATTAAAGTGAGTAATGAAAAATGAACGCCAATGTTTTAATGTAACGCAAGAAAGAGTAATACAAAATCATAATAATTATTGAAATAACCATATAAGCTACAATTAATTGTTAGTAGGTTTGAAGATTTCTGAAGATGGGACAAGTTGATGCCCATTTTAAAATCAATACAATTACTTTATTTCTTATTTGGGATAAAACTATGAGTTATAACTAGCATAACCATAATTATTAATATGGGCTGTTTTGAAAGTTCGCAATTTGAAACTGGCCTAATGCGTATAAAAACCGTAGTACTTACTTGCCTATTTTGTTCCAATATACTGAGCAATTTCCTAAAATTAGCTATTTCATAATTAGTAGTTTATACAAGGTTGGTATTCTTTGGACGGTGTTGATGAGTTTATTAGTACCGATGGATGCATTTAGCTGAACAAATAATCATGTGAATTTATTTAGTTAAGCAGACTACGTTTTCGTACGGCTGCTTATTTGTGTTGTGATGTTCTGTTTATTTTGTCAGCTAAAACTATTGCTTCATCACAAACAATAGGCTTGTTCCACAACAAACACACCCGAAGTTAATGAGACACGCATGTATGCGTGAATGCTTAAAATTATAAACAGATTCAATAATATTTTGTTACGAAAAACACGTAGACTTTTTTTGTAAATATTGACATAATAAAAACTTGAAATAACTGTCTGCATATATAACAATGCACTTATTATATTTAATTCATTTAAGCATCGTGTATAGGACTTTGCCATTGTGTCACTTGCTCTATCACTGGAGTTGTTTACAAATTTGTGTAAAACCAATTGTTTAAGAATTTCATGTAAACCGTGTTTAAAGCCACCATGTAAGTTTCAAGAAAAAAGATCGAAAGGCGTTTCATTCGCAATTCATAAATTATGAACTTCCAAATTATGAACAAATTAAATACTTGTTTATACGTTCATGCGAACACCAAATTTGCATTATGTATGAGGTTGCTATCTTGATACCAGCTCTGTCATTTTTGTTTATTATTTGTATATAATTTAAATATTAATAAACAACAGCTAGGTGAGCAACACAACACACATAAAACGCATCGGTGAATATCAATCAGGTTTAGGCTAGTCTAATTTGTATTAAATTTTCCCCAAAAAGAATCAAATGAGAAACAGTGATTTTGAAGTGAATGCATTTAAAACAAATGCTTATATTTCAAACATCGACTGTCTATATAAATTCTGAATGATTAAAAACCGATAATTGTAAAGATACTTATATTTTGTAAATGATGCAGTAAATATGAAAAACGTATTAAAACAGTTATTACATTTATATTGTTTATACTGACAGTAAGTCTTGGAATCAGTTCAAGTCTTAATCATTACTAAAAAATGTCTACATCTAAATCTTACAGTGCCGAAATAATTCATGTCCTGTAAAGGGTTTATTTTCGTTGCGTAAGAGAGAGGTAAACAAGCGCAATTATAAAGTACAAAAATCAAAGCTCTACACATATGATGCATATAATGTTTATCATATGTAGATATAACGCATAGATTATTTTACTCTAAATCGTTTTAGTAATTGACGTTTTGGTAATTGGGTGTGTAAAAACCAATGTAACACTGATTTCGCGTATGATCTCTCGTATTTGCAGTGTAATTGGATTCATTCGAATGTTATGACATTGTGTATCTGTAAGTAAATACAAAATATAGCTTATGTAAGATATATATATAAATGCAGGTAGCAACACATATATCTGTGCTTGTTATCGAATTGAATAACGATTTTATTGTTGTGTAGCACAACTGTAAAATGTTATCATGTCTTAAAAATAGCGAATATTAGAGTAATACATATATTGAGGCCATTAATATCATATTAAAATTCGAACAATTGGTATTCTCGTTTGATCCGTAGAGATAGTGAGGAACTTTAGATCATTGGAATGTTATGAATTTTCTAGGATGAGATAATGGATCATGGGCGGTCTGTGATATTGTAGAATCGGTTTACAATTTCCGCGGGGGTGAGCTCCTAGCAACGTTAACAATGGGAGAACATGCTAACGATACTGTTATGTGAGCACAAAATGAACAATTATATAATTATGACGCGTCAACGCAATATGGATATGTTTTAAGGGATTAACCAACTGTTAAATGATCAATAGCTGAAGCAATATGTACTCAAGTTTGGTTCCCGACTAAAACACACCAAACATTTCAAACATCTTGCAGTGAGTGAATTTTGGCAGGAAATAAAGCTTACATCAAACAGCCATTTAAATCAATTACTCTCACATGCTGTATACCTTACCAACTTGTGTAAGATCATGGAGTATGTTTATCCCCATTATGAACCATTAAATGTGCATATGATTAATTAGATGTTTGATAGGTGTTTAGTTTGGATTTGTGCAACGATATAATACACGTAGCCTTTGAACCAGATACACTATTAAGGGATACTTTAACGTCGGAAACACCAATAGCTATGTTTTTGCATGCGTCATACTAATATATCCGTATGCACATGACACACCGAATAAATCTGGCTTATCACAAGTGCCTTTAAACTCAGTTGCACCCCTGTGTCTTAAGATCGAAAACCAGTGATTCACCTATGCCTGAATTTTGAATTCAGGAATACCTCTGTATCTACATTTCCAGTTATTATCCGTTGGTGCTCTTTATAGTTCTGGTTCAATATAAAAATTATTATAGGACTTATAAGATTAAGAAAATAATCGAGCACAATAACAACTGGTGGGTTCCGCCCCCGTGCATTAAATCAATTCTGGAAAACGGCCTGCTATTGTGTATACCTTTAAGCAAAATTGTATTCACAGCATTTTGCCCTGCGTGAGGTTTGGGCGGCCATATACATCGGTGAAGTAGACACCACCTTGTTCGCAATCATTTGCATCGGCCGTTCAAAGCCAGAGACCTCAGTTTTTTTTTAATCTGTAGTTTGTATATGTTTTGTGCAGTTGTAATATTCTTTGTTGTTGGTTGAAATCGGTGCCCTTTTCATATAATATGATCTTGTATAGCTTTGTTTGCTCTTCCTTACCCAGTGTGGATGCAAATTAAGTAAGTATAAATGATGATGCATGCCGTTACATTCTTGTTGTTTGTGGAGGTAAGCACATTTGCATGGTCAAGTGGTCAAGTTTAGTCCACGTGCGAGGTTCTTTTCAATTTTGCTGTTTAGTTATTGTAAATTTAATTAATTCGTTTGTAATAAGGAGATTGCGTCCATACATAGGATATAGCATAACAGTTACCAGTAACATAGACAGTTTTGTTTAATGTTTTTGTCATATCAATTGATACATTTACGTTAATGTGTTCATAACATAAGCATTACCCTGAGAAAAAATACAACGTTATCTACCGAGTGTACGTTAGCGAACATTTCGTGTTCGTACCTTTTGTTTATGAACATACTTAAACATATTTCTAGTTTCTTTTCCTTTAATTTGAAAACACCGTGATTAATAGTGAACTATATGATTGGTAATTATGATTAATGTTCCATTTCTACGTCTGATATACGGGAATGAAAACGTACATACCTACAGTGAAAGTTTTACACTGTTCAGTTGGAGACATTGTAGTCATGCAGTAAAAAAGAAGACGACGGCATTTGTAAATCATTAAACATAAAATGCATTATAATTGAATTTTGAACATGACAGTCTTTAAGAAAAACAATGTCGGGGTTAAAAAAAAATGTTTTATGTTTTGTCTAGTTTTCTGTATTATCCTGCATTGTAAGGTGTATTGGTCACTTGCCTTAAATAAAAGTCTAGCGGATGCAAGTAAGAATTTCTCTCCCGATAATATTTGTGAGTTGTCTTTATTCTAATATATTTAATACTTGCATGTTGGTTTATTGGTTTGACCTGTAAAACGAAAACAGGCATCAACATATATTCCGATACTACAATCAGAGTCTTTACGCATTCAAATTGTTGTTATTAGCTCGGAAGGTGTGTTTCTTTTTATAGTATGTTCGTAAGCGATTGGCGATAGTGCATTACCGTACATATTTCAAAACTAACTATATGAACTTGACAGTGAGATGACAAGCTTTGCGCTCTCTTGCACGAAACAACGACTGTTGCTTTACACGTGTATTCTTTTACCGGATATTTAAATGTCAAACTGTGAACTATAGGTACCGTTAAAACTAAGTTTTCTCGATCCAATAATGACACACAATATACTTTTCATGTAAGAGTAGTTGAAATGCGTATAGTTGATTTTATGTGTTATCCACAATCGCAATGCATTATATGATCATTATAAACTTGAATCTTCATACACTTTTTTTGTCCATTCATGTTAACAATACTTGATAACTTTGCAATCATATTTTAAAGAAAAGAAAAATGTCATAACACAATGGAAGCATATCGATGCAATCTCCAGAAAATATCAATTCCATATCAAATTTCTTTTTAGACTTAAATTTATGTAATTTGTTATGAAATAAGATTGTTTTGTAATTCAAATGGGAAATCAAAGATGAAAAATAAAGCGAGGCCAACATGATCAATACATTTTCGGAACAAACTGAGTACACGGCTGTATAAGTGGAAGGCCAAACAATATTAGTTTCAAACATCTATAATTTATTCACTGTCAACAATCATGCTTGGTGATTGTTTTCTTTTTGTATCTGAATGTTGTTTTATTTATTTCGTTTATTTATCAACTTTGATTCTAAATCGTATCATGAATTTATTGGAAACGTTTTTCCCGAAATGACTAAATGGCAATATACTAATTAATAAAACAAGTATTCGAAATTTTGAGTGATATATGTGTATGATGTTCTCTTCGAGACTCGTTATTGCTTGACTAGTGATAGACAACATTTACCCTAAGTCTAAACTTGTGTATTGTGGTGCATTACAATTTGCTTCAATACCTAAAATTCACTATGTATTTTTTGCATTACATTCTTTAGGTTGGGTAATGCAAACACGCGCAGAAATAAAGAACACATGAAATTTTTTATTTCATAAAACAGAAAACGGTAGCACATGCAACAACAAGAAAGAAAAATGAGAATGAAATTGACGTTCATAAAACCATGCATTTATTTACTCTTGGATAAATCACATGCACTTTTGCATACTGATGAACCGAGAGTTTGAGTTTACAGTTTACATGTCGGCTGGACTTTCTAGAAGTGTTTCAAACCATCGAACAAAATCGCATAAACTGTTGCAAATAAACCATCTGCTTATAACATGATCATACGCTTGTTAGAATGTTTGTTAGAAAACGTGCTATATGGCTTGAACCTAGGTAAATATAATATTGACAGCTTCAAAACACTTGGTTTTCAATTTTAAAGTATTTGGGAGCAAAAAATCAAATAAACCGATTTCCCAATTTTAGGTTTTCGCGACTCGATTTTTCCCCAATTTTGAGGTTTTCACGACTCAATTTTTCCCAATTGGACCGGTACGGGTACTTTTCCCAATTGGACAAAGAAAATCGCTGTAAACACAGGTGCTGTATGAACAACTTTAAAAACGAACCATCTAAAACCAATCAGTGAATGTTGATCACTAATAGTAACATACAATTATGAAAAGATGTGACCGACGACCATCGTCTACTGAGCAATTTAACAATTAAATCACAATATAGTAGGTAAAAACTAAGGTAAACAGCATTTAATAAACCCAGACTGCACTTTGTATATACTTATATGGTATATAGGTAAATATCATAATCAACACGTGGTTACGGTAATCTGCTCTTGTCAAAATTCGAACGAGGAATGTGTGCGTATATTCCATATTATAAATAAATTCAAACTTCATAGAAATGTTGTTTTTTTACGTATAGAGCATGACATACATTCGATAATATGAAATGTGGTATGTGTCTGTATTATTTGCAAAGACTTTTTTACATTAAAAGAAGAACTTTAACTCAAACGATTATGTTATAGTTGTATTGAATAATTTGCGCAAATCAATCGCCTCATCAGACATGTCGCATTTGTTTCACATTTATCTTTCACATTTTTACAAAATCATAATCATATTCCAAAGGGATAAGAAAATGTTTCGGTAATTTGTTTTTAATTTACGTAAGTACATACATTTTTATTTATTGCCTGCTTACTATAACAGTATTCCACAGCGATTTCTGCATTTTTGATTCACTAAAAAGAGTGTGTTATATCTGGAAAAAAGTGTCCAGTAATCGGGAATGAAAGTGCCATTGTAATTGAGATGATCGGTAAACGAAGTGCACATGAAAAATGTGCATGCTACTCTCAAAACATTTGAATTTCCTCAAAAACGTTAGTAAACTAAAAATGTAACATGTTGTAACATTAATGTACATATTGATCTTTTATTTCGAATAGTAATTACGTTCTTGATTTATTTCCAAGTATCTTTATTTTGTTAAAATATGTACTGATCATCCAATTCATGCTGATTATCGATGGAATTTTATCGTTTTTTTTCTTCATAATTCACTGTTTTTTCCGCGAATTTCTTTCTTCGAAATACGAAGTGCTATACCATTTATCACCTAAACAATGTTCCGTGTCTGAAAGCCAAATGAACAGAACATAAATGCAAAAAAGCTGAAGAATTCGCCTCTCGCGCGTGGCTTTTGTTGTTCTCGGTCATTGAAGTGTCATCCGTCATGAAAGTATCCGCATACCCGGCGTGCATAAGCTGATCTGTAATAAATGTTTCAGTGGACCATATTTAAATAAAGATTCTTGAAACAGAAAATACAATGAAAGGGTAACGTTACGATTCAGGAGAAAACCCCCATTACGGGAAACGGGTGTTTCGAAACTTACATCTCTACCCGGGTGTCTGTTTCGAGTGTTTTAATCAACAGTTCAACTAAAAATGTACACATCTAGTTTTTGCTGATTCTCTGATAAATATCCTTCAAATAATGTCCACGATAACATACCGTTGACAATGTATTAGAAAAATAATTGTTTCTTTCTCATTGATCTACACACCCGCAGGCAGAATTTTGCTACATTCGAAAAAATGTCTGCGAGCGCTTCAATGATGGTGCTTGTTTAGAGTCCGGCTTTTGTGGAAAAAAATAACATCGAAGGTTATTGTTTATGACGGCACAATTTGTTTTGTTAAAAGTGGTAAGGTTGTTTTAATGTTAAATTAATTTCGATTTGTTTCAGAACTGGATAATTTTCGGAACTGACGACCTCACTGTATGTGTATGCATTATAATAAACAGGTTTATAAAAATTCACGGCTGCAGCTTTAAAAAAATAAAGTCAGAACGGATAGTCGAATGATTGAGTCATTGTCATCGAGCGCCTTTGGTCCTAATACATCACTTGAAATATTGTAATAAATAATTCTGGGTGGTCTGTTTTGAAAATAAAGTTGGTCAACCAAGCTAAGATCTTCAATACAAATATTTTCATGATCACGAGGGATTTAATATTGGAACCTGATTGCAGATCTTTCTGGAGACATATTTACAATTTAAATATGCCCGCAATTGCATATGTGTAACCAACAATAGTTTTCGTAGCAAAGTATTTTACTTCCGGGTTAACACTTTTCTCTTTAGTTGTTCGTTAAATAAGACAATTATTCACCAACTTAATGAAAGTCAAGTTTAGTCAAAGATCTTACCTGAATTAAATATCGATCCTTAAATTGGAGACATAACTTTTAAGACTGTTTGACGATTTATTCCGAAGAAACTCTCAAACAACTTTAAAAACAATTTGAATTACGCCGTTTCGATTTCCGGTAGATGTCGTTTTCTGGAAAGCAAAGGTTGCATCAAACCAACTTTAAAATGATAAGAGTTTATTGTCGATCAGAGTTCGATTTTGTTCTTAAAGTATATGCCTTTATCTCAAGCTTTAAATCCCATTGGAAAAAAAAACATGGGAGAAATAATCCAATCGGAGTAAAATTTCCATGGGAGATAAACCCCATGGGAGAAAAAAATATTCAAACACGATTAAACGCGCTGAAATCTCGTAGATTGTTCATCACTTCATGAAATATAATGTTTCTGGAAGTACAAAGAGTAAATCTCTCGAAATAAGAAAATCCCATGGAAGTTTTTTCTCCCATTTCAAAAATGGGATTTTTTTTATTACTCAAATATATAAGTTGTTTTTCGCATAAAATGATTAAACAGTTCTTTAAAAAGTTTAAATGCTTGAATACGCGAAGAAAACACGTTTTTTAAAATGTCCAAAATCCCATTGGATTTTTTCTCCCATCTGCGATTATGGGAGAAAAATAATCCCACGGGAAAAAAATAACCATGGGAAAAAGACAAATCCAATGGGATTTTCGAAAATTCCCATGGGAGGACCAACTTTGCTCATACATTTCAAAGTGAAAAAAAAACGAATTTTTAAAGCAAAAATAACCAATTATTAATAAAAAATAAGCCTTCTATCGCATACTTTATCTCAAAGAAGCAAATCTTTAAGAAAAAGGGTACTTTAGTTTGCGAAATTTCGGTTTCGCAAAGATTTTCCGGTGGCCGTTATGTTTAATTAAGTGTTGCGAAAAAACAAAAAAACACGAACGCCTGTTTTTGTTGTATTGTAGTATTGTTTTAACAAACTCGAACAAACTCGAACATAACAATACACGCTATGAGTGTTAGAAATAAGTTCCTTGTTGTTGAAATAATATATTTTGTACGCCTTGTGTTCGCTTCTTTACTGATACATGTTACTAGATAATGTTTTTTTTTAAATACCAAGTTTACGTGCTTTAACAGTCATATAAATTGTGAAACGTAATCAATTTAAACTTGAGGGTAATATAATACATTTACGTTAACGTTGTAATTCTCATGTTGGGAATTATCGAGAAGAAGCCATCGCCATGAAGTCCTTTACTGGAATTAAGTGTGTTTTTTTTTCCTACGCTTCGCAAACAAGGGTATCAATAAGTATCTAGCCGTATGAAAATAATGAAGATTGTATTTTATATTATAATGTCCATATTGGTTTCCATGCCTGAATGTCATGTTTAAATGTCCATTGAAATCAAATATACAACTCCCTAGGGTTCAATTTATTCGAATTACCAATTCACCGTTTACCAATTTGAGTGTTATTGCAGGACGGTACATTTACTCAGGTACTATTAAACGACCGGTAGTCGCTGAAACAATGTAAAAATAAATCAAAAGTTATAACAATCGTTTGATTAAGTCTCATATGATCTTTCAACTATCTTTACATTGATTTTTGTCGTTAAAAACTGAGTGTTTAACTTGTAATTGATAAATAACCGAATACATGTGTATGTCTTAAATAATTTGTGCTCCGTTGTTTGTTGATCTTGTCAGGTTCACAAATTACTTGAAAAACTCACACATGCCTGTTTATTACAAGCTATTTCTAAGTAAACGGGAAATATTCCCGATAGTCTCACGAACGCAAGGCTTCGAGTAAATAAATAATACATTTATATAAACGAGATATTTAGACATGTCATGTTTTAATGTTTTACAAATATAACATGACATTATAAAGATTAATCATTTAACGCGTGCATTAAAGTTTACTGATAAATTCTTGTTATTTAATTATTTTGACATGTCCGTTATAACATCCGTAATCAATTGCACTCTAATAATATATGTAAATACACTCATCGGACTTTTCGGAATGACATGTGTTTAGTATGATTCGATCTAAGTTTATAATTTTATCAACTTTTATTATACAAAATAACTTCAATAAACAAACGCTAGCAGTGGTATCAAAATGTTCATTAACATCAAAAATTATATTTAGTTATTAAACGCTTGCTTTTAACCTTGTTTGTTTGAAATCATAATCATTGTATTGCGTAACCAGTCGCCGTTACAAAGAATAGCATTTAAAGATAAAAGAGCAGAGATAACATTTAAAACACGATGCAAACATGGCCCATCAACCCCACCCGTGTAATGTTGTAGAGAAAGTTATTAAACGATATTTTGCAATATAAGTTTATACAAAGCACTTAAATAGGGATAATAAAATTTCAAAAGGATAAACAATTGAGTCCTATCCCCAGGGGTATAATTTGAACAAATTTAATAAATATGAAGTCAATTTTGACACCATTGGCATTTACTGAACTAGCAAGGTAGTGGATCACTTAACAATGTCACATAACAAACACCTAGCCTATGTGTTTTTGGGTTAAAGAAGTGATTTGAAATGTGTTCACAATATACATATGCAATGCTACATAAAATATTAAACAACAGACCCTCGTTTATGAGAGAAAAATATTTTATAAAGTTATTTATCGTAAAAGTATATATATACATATTTTATTATCTGAGGCGTTACCAGTTTCGACCACAGGGGCATGACTTACATAAATGTAATAGAGAACCACTAACCTTCATGTGTAAAGCCTAATACCCAAATTCTTAACCAATGCAGTTTCAGCGCAGATTTGTTTAAAGTTGCCACTTTAAACATATAAGGAAAACAAGATACCCCTGGGCGTGGATAATTTTGATCCCATGGAGATAATTAAATTTTACTTTGTATATAACCATGATACGACGATACAAAGTTACAAACCAAATATTGAACCACTGACTCTTGCGGTTTCATAGAAGTTATTTGCTTTATCTAAATAAGCCTGTATACGTCATTTGAACTCCGGGGCGTGGTCAGGTTTTGTCCAGGGGCAATATTTGAAAAGTAGAACGATGTTAAACACAACATTTAACCCCCTGACTTTTGCGATTTCAGACGAGAATACCTTTTCAGTTTATGGCATTGGTATATACTTATACTCGGGTTAACTTTTAGTGTGCCTCGCCGGTCGAGAGGGGATCATCATCCGTACAGGTTGATAGAAGTGATCGGCACAAAGATCAGATTTAGCCTTCATAAACACAGGTTAAATGCAAGTAAGGCAATGCGATCAGGGGTAGGTAGAGATTAGAGTCAGCGTTTGATTTTGTTACAGAAGACTTTTATCCGAAGGGGGCATTCGACTTCGTTTGCTTAAATCAATGGAACAAAATAGCCACTTATTTGCATCAGTTTGGCTGTGCTATATTTAGTTAAGTCATGTGTAAAACTGCGGAACACGACATAACATTAAATTGGTATTTTCAATTTGCATTACATTGATATCTCCTGATATAGTTTCTGGAGTTTCATTGTTTTCTTTTCTTAATACAACAACAGTTTCAGTGTGCTGTAAAAACGCAGCAGAACCTATTCCAGTACATATCTTCAATGGTGTCATATTTCAGCTTCGCAGGCCGAAAGCAGCAGAGCTGTTTGTTACATGGATAAAATTTATTTAAGATCTTTCTTACACCTAGTTTTTTTAAGTTTTTCTGTAGATATATCTCGAACTTGAAAGTTTTTATATCTTTTATACACGGTGCATAACCATATCGGTCCCCCTCTCGGATGAAACGCTAAATCGGTACCCCTCTCGGATGCGATACCGGTCATTCTCGGATAAAAACATAATTCTGTGTGGTAGGTCATCCACAAAACATTAATTTATTGTTAAAAAGGGACACGGGGGATTCAAAGTAAGTATTGCACGGAACATTAGAACCATTCGGCTTTGTCGCTATATTTTTCTTTTCTTCGCTTCGTTAGTGATTACTTTTATATAAGCGACACAGTCGAGCGATGTCCCGCTATTTAATATGATTTGTAGTATTGTTAACTGTTTTTTTGCGTGTTTAATGCAAATATTTGATCGCCTGGATTAAATAAGTTGTGTAAAATAATGGTAGATCTGGTTTCAAACGAGCCAGACCCTTGACATTGTCAAAAATATTGAAATTCTGTCTACTTTCTGTTTGTATGAAGCACGGGTATCCCTCTCAAATATGTGATTATACCTTCACAGGCAACCTCTCGGATGAAGTTGGTCTTCTGTGCTTTAATACGATTCAGAAACTATTGAAAACCCCGACTGATAATTCGTTTTAAATATCAATTATTAAATGATTACTGTTCAATTTTGATTTTATTAATAACAATAGTTTAAGCATTTACAAAATTTAGCTAGTCATTGTAACATGTTATTTAAGGTTATAGGTGATACAAATCAAAATCAAAATCTGCAGTGTTTTATCAGTAACACACCGTTCAAGCTAATACGTGTCAATGTCTATTTTGCCAAAGCATTTTAAATATAAATATGATATATTATGCATTTGTAGGGACCATGCGTTTGATTTGCCAGGAAGACGACGCCAAAAGCAGAGGAAGTCGAAAAGATCAGACGTATCAAAGCCTAAAAACACATTGAAGATGACAAAGTCTATCAATGTCAAGTTTGTGGAAACACCTTCAATCACCGCAATTCACTGTATCGCCGCAGAAAAAAAATGGACACTATTCAATAAAATGAAAGTTACAACATAAGTATTGCGCCTCTTTTACCGCTGATTTCAAGTGTTCGTTGCAACTACATTATAGTTTTAGATGTTAATATTGTTTAGTTTTATTTGTGGTTTAACTATGTTTATTTAAAATAATGATGGTTCGGGAAAACATTGTCAACATAAGCAAACGAGTCAGCGTAACTCTCATTATTGTGGACCACCAGGCTTACCTGGGACAAGTCTTTCCGTCAAGACTGGATTTCCGTTTACAGGAGACTAACTTTTAACGAAACAATCAATAAAAGCGGAAAGTGTCGTCACTGATTAGCATGTTCGGACTGCACAAGCTAATCTGAGAACACACTTTACGCAGATGCATTAAGCCTAGTTTTCCCAGAACGCGACACATATTAAAGTTGTGCGCTTCCAAGTTGTGTAGTGATCAACTCTAAAGTTCTGGCCCCTTAATTGATTGAAGCTGAGCAATTATCTTTGTATGAAGCTGTTGTATGGAATTTCATGAAATTTAAAATAAATGTGTATTATCGTACTTCGGTGGTTTTTATACAAGTTTTCCTAGGATGGCTCGGACATTTCAGAGCTATAGGCCTTTAATTGATAAAAGTTTAAGGATTTGTTTTTCAGTTTTGTTTATGCGTATTATTAGTATAGTCCTGTGGAGTGAGTGCTTGACAGCTCTAAGTAAATAACAATCGTGTGCAAAATCAATAATATTCGGCGGGGGATGCTAATTTGTAGAATTCGCTTAATGATCATACTTTTCAGAAAATGAATTTCCGCTTAAGATACTGCTATGGGGCGTTAGGTGTGATGCCCCTTGCATAACTATATAATAACTTGCATAACGCCCGTTCCATCTGCAACCAGATTTAATTGAAGTATATATAACTACTGTTTTATAATAATTTATATAACAAATATTGTTTTTGCTTGAAACAGGACAAAATACTAATCGATTGTTTTATAAACGAAGAAGTATACATCGTTCACAGTTTAAAGGGGCATATCGACGGTATTTCCACTATTGAAAGGCATGCATAACACACAAACACACACACACACACACACACACACACACATACCGGTTTATATCACAGAGAGAGGTCCTTTGTTCCGTACTAACACATCGAGGTCTACCCCTATTTGATGAAATATTTGAATGATAAATATAGACAGGCAACAGTTTTGGTAACTTAAACCCATGCATCAATTGTATTTTTCAATATTTTGCATTTTAAGATATGCGTATTCTACAAACATTGTGAGGTGCATACCTCGGGATGTCCCACACAGAGAACACATATATCAGATTATCATTTAGAGGTACCATCAAACATATTGTTTTTATGACGTATTCTTCACCACACAGAGGTCTACCTTAACATATAAATCAAATTAGGCCTAAATTAAATAAAATGTTTAACGTATCGCAACACCGACTTTTGGAGGTGGGTCGGTCGGTCCAATTATTTTTGTTATTTTGCCTATAAGTGTTAAGCCTCAAAATTAAATCCAGGAAGGCCCAAACAAATTGGGTCGCAGCGATTTTTCGTGGGTCCGTTGCATTACGCTTAACAAACTATTTGTTTATTAAGGCCTTTTTCAATTTTATTNTTATTTTATACAACTTATTTAATCAAGGCGATTAGATATTTGCATTATACACGCAAAAAACAGTTAACAATAAGAAAACTCATTTTCAATAGCGGGACATCCCTCGACTGTGTCGCTTATATCTAAATAATCACTAACGAAGTAAAGAAAAGAAACATATAACTACAAAGCAGAATGGTTCTACTGTTACGTGCAATACTTAATTTGAATGACCCATGTCCCTTTTTGACAATAAATTGTTGTTTTGTGGATGGCCATCCACACAGAACCATGTTTTTATCCGAGAATGATCGGTACCGCATCCGAGAGGGATACCGATATAGCGTTTCATCCGAGAGGGGGACCGATATGGTTATGCACCGTGTTATAGATGGACCATATGCCTTTTAATATAAAATAACTTTAAAACATATCCCATAATCGTTTTAATATATTTCGAATACTTACGACCCTAGTGCACTATACTTGTTTTTCTAACAGTCGATTAGCGCAACACATTTTGGCATTCACGAGTTAATTTTATGTAAGCATATGTACATTTGATTAAGATCCATTAAATCCATTAAAACGCGCGTTTGGTTTGTGTTTTATTCTGTGGTAAATAAGATAGCACTCTAACTGGTTTAAACATCTATTACTGTCTGTAGAATCAAACACAAGAGCAACACATAAGTCATTATCATATTCGATGCTCATTTAAGTTCAATAACACATACGAAACGTTATTGGTTTTTGTTTTATTTTTAAATTAAGGTTAATTCAGAATACCTAACAATTGACATAAGTAAATAAAAATACATATGCACACTGCAACCATCTAGTTGCTCACCATATCGGTGTCATCTGTTCCTGGTTCGCCGAGCCAATTATCTAAATAAAATTATTTTCATAATTTGAAGAAAGTAATACGTTTAAATAACAATATAATGCGCGTTATAAATACATACGTAAACCAAACATTTAATAAGTGCATTTAATGAATCAAGTCAGACTTTTGAATAATTCATTTTCGCCTCCATAGAAAGTTGACAATTTAACAGTATGCAGAATTAAGCTTATTTATTTTTGTACAAAATCCTGTTTTTGCGTTATTGAATGTCATCTGTCGGCCTTATGTGTGTCTGTTTGTTATTGTGTATTGTTTTATTTTAATATTTTCTTGCATCAATCAATACATGAATAAAATAAATATAACAGAATACATGTTAACTAAAATTAAACATGTATTAAGGTCACCATACATCAAATGTTGTTTACTTAATTGGGATCACGTTTACGCCGATACCGATATGTTTACTCGTATTTGTTCCAGGACCAAACATTGTGACTATGTGTCTTTTGAATCATTCTTTACACATACGTGGGATGTAACTACAGTGTGCATATATTTTGTTCATTAATCACTGTTTTACCATGAACACACAAGTAATTAAATTTACTGCAATTCTAATTACGTTGATGTTTTGGTACCACGTCTTCTGAAACTTTTTTCTAGTTTGTTATTCAACGTTTAATCAATTTTGAAAATAAATAAGTTAGATTGTGTATGCCCTCTTTAACAATGTCAAATGCATAAACATTACAAGTTAATTCTAGTCGGAGACAAAGACGTTTGAATAATGCTGATCGGTCGGTTTCATTGTATTTATTATTATGTTACAATTTATTCTTAAAACATGATTATACACTTGTTTTCGCTATACAAATTAATTCAATAGACATAAAGACTACTTTATTAGTGTGCAATACCAATAAATATTTTAGCGCGGCTTAGAAAATGTAAGTCACAAGGTTTTTGTGCCGAGCATATGAACGTTTCTGTTACACATATTTATAAACCCTTTACTGTGAATAATATTTATCATTTGCTCAAATATTGTATAAAAGCCATTCCGAGTGATGTATTCCAGAAATGCAAGCATGGTGAAGAAGTAAATAAAAATGATATGATTATCAGAAAATTCGTTTAAATTAGAATATTTTCTGGCGGGTCTATTTGTTGTGCATCAAAAACATACTTCTTCTGGTTTAGGTAATTGTATTGTTAAAGTCATGAATACACGTACAAACATATGCAATATATAATTCGTGTGTATATTGATAGCGATTTTGTTTTCGCCTTGCAGATTTTTTAACTTCACTTTATAATACTTGAAATACCATTAAGCTAGAATTGTTTGTAGTGTTGGGGTTTACTCTATTTTATCATTCACCATAAACATTATAAATAGCACACTCTTAAACTATACCCACTGGGAAATATAACACGAAACCCATTAAGCTTATAGATAGCGGAATCTTTTTATAAACGACCTTGTTTTGATCCCGTGCTATTTATTTTCTCATTTCATGGATTATTTCGTTACACTCCCTTGATGTTTCTACCATTCCTGTCTGTAATGTGCAGCGTTTAGAAGCCTCGGATATACAGTGACTGAAATCATCAAACATCCTATTTCATACACCGCGCAATCTTCTTCTTATGTGATACAAATGAATTAAATATGTAAATATACCATTTGTTTGACACTGGCTTTTTACTACAGTATTATATTGTGTGTGTATATTATAGTTTTAATATGTATAATATAGTTGTATGCGTGTTTTCGGTTTATTCTGACTTTTTAGTTTTAACCTATTTATTTAAGCTCGATTGCATCGAAAGCCTAAGGCTTGTTTGAAACGCTCTCGAGTCCGTTTCCTGTGACTAGAACCAGTACTTAGTGTCTTAGGGGAGATCGAAGAACGCTCCCACTGTGGTGATCGAGTCCGTTACATCACGATCGCTAGGCGGACACCATATCCGATATGTCACAGCGACCTTAACCTTTATTCTGACTTTTTGAACACTCACAAAGACAAGCAAATGTAATAAGAATTTGTATCGTTTGCAAACGAAGTATATTTTACTTAATTTTCTGAATTCTCCGAGTAACCACACATTATTCGTTATAATGCGACCTGTTTTTTAACTTACGCATTATTAAACTAAGCATACCATTTCGTCTATTAAACATGTTCTTCTAGCTCTGGTAAAATAAAAATAACAAGTTGTATCATTATATCATTACTGTTAACATACAATGTTATTTAACAAGGGCGCCAGTATGTCTCCAAAAGAATACCCATCATAGATAAGTCACTATATCCTGCACGATAAACTGTATTCTAAACGGCTGCTTTATTCGTTAACATTGTATTCATTTCGGAAATGGTACTTTGGCGTTTTGTCCAGTCCATTTTCATATTCGGTTTGTAGTTGATGGTCGCTCTGACCACCCAGCCGATTTAAGAAGAATTATGTAATCAACATGTACCAGTGTTCATGGTTCTACACACCATGTCATCTACAATACAACAGTGTTCAACTTCCAGTTGGTGTGCATTTTAAACATCTTGGCTGAATGCTTACATATTTCCATTAGTGTTCAATTCAATTCGATTCATATTCCACAGCCAATACACCCTTATTTTGATTAATCATGCACTTTCAGTTCGAATAACAATTAACATACTTGAGTCACGCACTTACATATTTTTCAGTTTTCAGTTTAACCTTTTCTCTTGATTGAGCCATAATTTTACTTTTGCTCTTCGTCTTAGCCGACTATTTCCTACACATTCTAAATTAGAGTGATCTGGGTTTAATGAATTTCGTTCCATGTAAAATGGCAAGTCTGGTAGCCAGACCAGCCGTCATCAGTGGATACTAATAACATGTCTGTCCCCTGTCATTTTAACGCTTTACACGCTGGCGTGTTTCTGAATAATTGGCAATAAGAAGACTTCTAATTTTTGCTTTAAGATAGCAGTGATATTGGTATATCGCCTGTAATTACAGGCGCGTAATTTTTTAATTTTTCAAATAAAATGAGCGTCTAAAACTATATCAATCAAATGTACCTATGGAGACAGAAAAACATGAATGCCAAAACGTGACGCCTGAATCGAATAGAATAAATTAAACTATCAACTTAGTAATGTATTAAAATAATGTTTTCAAACACAATAGTTAAAAGGAAGATCGTTAACATGTTACATTCACAAAACAAACAATAGTTTACTTCTTATAGCCTCTAAAAACAAAGCAGTGATGCATCCACACACATAATAAACATTGAGCTTATTGTGAAATTTACAGAAAAAATGCCATTACATTTTTTCAATTGCAAAATCAGTCACACTGTACCAATTAAAATAAGTAAATTAACATAAGGGCACTTGCAAATAATATAAGCTCAAGTAGTAACAAAACATGTAGTTCATATTACAAATATTACAAGTACATTTCTATAAACGCAGTTTGTTAAACCAAGTCTCTCACACACAAAGTGTATGATAGGATTTAAAAACCCTTAATGCTCAGCATTTGTAGCTCATATTATCAAAAAGATGCATACATGCACAGAGCTTATATCAAAAGGGAAAATATGTTCCAAATTGTGGTACCTGACATAATTGTAATTCACTAAGGAAGAGGCTGATGGCTGTTGAACCAATGTGTATAAACAGCGTTACGGCTTTCAACAATTTCGCTACTGCAATCAACTTTGAAACATGTTTTCAAAAATGAAATGCAGTCAATGTGATTATACTTAGCCACCGCTTATTACAAATTAGCACATAGACCTTTAAAGTGTAATGCGTTTTTGAGTGATATGATAAGTTTCACCGTTCCACCACTTCAAAGTTCTTGAAAATGATTAAAAATTAACTTATGAATAACTTAAACTCATTCAGTTTTGACGACTTCCAGTAATTGGTAAACCAACGACTAATCGTTGTGTTTAATCTTCTTTTTTTAGGCGTAAATAACTTTCTCTGGCAACTGAAAGGATTCCGTTTCAATGGAATAGAACACGCACGTTCTATTGTTTCAACTGTTTCGATACATATTCTCTGGTGGTACTTTTCAACAATTGTGTTCATCTGTTTTACAAACCAATTGTCGGGATTGAACTAAATGAAAATTAAAAAAGTTGCATTTGGAAATGCTGCTAGAAATTTCGATGCAAGTGTCATACACATCGATATCATTGACATGCATTTGGTTTCCTTCTTAAACTCTTAGCTTGGTTCGAACGGTGATCCAGAAATACCAGTAATGTCGCTCTCCAAAACATATCGTTAAAATAAATGCAAAAGCGTTTTCCTTTTACTACACAACGTGAAAACAATGTATAAGGGATAACTAATAACAGATAAGTTTTACACCGTTATGTGTGTCCATATGGAGCAGGTATATAACGGCGAATACGTCGAATGATTTAAACTGGACCTTTAGTGTTATTAAATTCCTTTTTCAGTACTTAGGTATTTTTCAACGATGTTTCCACATGTTCAATGCACTTTTAGTAGCAGAGTATCCACTGTTTCAAAACTGATCGGAACCAAAAATGTTATTAGTTCAGACGCAGAGGTCATTAGTAGATGAAAAGTGGATGTTTCTTAGAAACATAAGGAAAAACGGAACAATTTGTGCAAAAGAACAGCAAAAAACTTCAGTGTTATATCATTTGTACTACAAATAATTGTGCCAGTCATAAACAATGGAATTGCTTAAATATGTCATGGTGCAACCTAATTTTGCATCTTATATGTTTTCGTCCTACTCTTTTATAGTAAATCCGCGCAGTCTCTTCTGGAGCTTCTCTACTCGCATATTTCCTTATACCTATTTTGACATGACGCGGATCAATTTCTGTGTTGCAAATCATGATATAATCATGTTTTGAAATGATTCATTATGCAAGACACAATGTTGAAACATCAAATAATTACTTCAGCTTTCGCATGTTTTGTGTAAGGTCTTAACATCTGGTTTTCGTCATATATGGGCTCTTCATGAAACATGTGTTTTTAAGAATCTCGAAAACCTACTCGAAAACTTATATTTTGAAATCTGCTTGAAAAAAAAATCAAAATTACATTAACTGTATCCCGAGAGAAATAGAAATTCATACTATGATATCGATTATGTAATCTTCTGACAACTTTATTGACTCATCAAATTTTAATAACAAAACCAATCAAAAAGGCATACACTAATTGAAATTTGTGTTTGAAGTAAAGGAGATAATTGGATTTTAACACAATGAGTTTTTCACTAAACATTCCCATTAAATAACTGTTGCAATGGTTTATATTTCAGCTGCAAGCCGTACTCTACTGGTAATAAACGCGCACTTTGCGACAGGTCGATTTACCAACTACTGAGTGTGGTAAATGGAGTCCGAATTGTACTCTACTGGTTATAAGCGTGCTCTTTGCGACAGGTCGATTTAACAACTACTGAGTGTGGTAAATGGAGTTCGAATTTTACTCTACTGGTTATAAGCGTGCTCTTTGCGACAGGTCGATTTAACAACTACTGATTGTGGTAATTGGAAGTCCAAATTGTAAATCGCCTACAACTTATCGAAGGAGTGTAACTGAGCAACTGAAATATCCTCAACCTTTGAACAATACTTAAATTTTGAATTCCTTAACATTAATTTTAAATTTATGTTCCTTTACATTCTGTTTTATTATATTTATTGCCTAGCGTATTGTCTTATTAAACAGTCAATGCTTAACACATGAAAATACGATGACTAAATAGTACACAATTAATCAATTTGAGGAAACTTTTTTTTGTACTTACTGCGCACACACAATTGAAATTGTGTTGCTTTAATGTTTAATTACTTTTGTTTACTGTACATTTTTTTCAGATGTTATGTTTGAGCAATCTATAAACGATATGTTCTAAGAATATAAGATCCATTGAATACAATACATTTTTTTTTCAAACTTCTAAATATAAGGAAGAGAGTTTACATAACAAATAAATCATACCCATTCACAACTCAATTTTTAATAAAATTCTTTTAGATTTTTCGTAATTTTACTAAACTAGTTTTGACACAAATAACAGTAAAATGTTCTTTGACTTTAAACACACGCGACAATAAATATGAGTGATTATAAAATACCACTAACATCTAGATCCAAACAACAGAGCGTTATTGCTACTTCTTCAAGAAACTTCCACACTTGAGAAGCGCAGAATTGACAGTTTATTGACGTGTTATTAGCAGCCGTTAATGACATGTTATGAGCAGCCGCTAATTAGGGCCTGTCTGCTAACACCTTATGAAATTTTGCATGGTACAAACTTCGTTACGATCACACTTTGTTTGGAGTATTTGGAAATACGCGGAACTAGTCAGAAAGTAAAATTATGACACAGTTAACAGGAAACGGCGATAACTAAACTGATGTGGAAACGTGTGGGTATAATTACCTAAAATACTTATTTGCAGAAAAGACGTATGCTGTGTTAAATTGTGTTTATAAATAACGAAACTAAGAAACCATAACAGCAGAGGCTTTCTTACCAGTAAAGATTGTACGCTCGTGAATAACTTCTAGAGTGTCGCATGAAGACCAACGATGTCCCAAATATTAAACAAATGCATATTTAAATACTTACGTAATGCGAAAAGTATCGTATCGATAAATAGCCGGGAATATTTATTTTGCATAAAAGTCATATGCAGTTGAACGTCATTTTTATAACGCTAGCACTACAAAAACAAAAATCGTACATGAAATTGAATAAACAAAACAAACTTGCATTCAATTTTGCTTAATTGTTCTTACCACATTTCCAGTAATTGACAGGTTCTCTTGCCGAGTCAGCCACAAAACATAACGTGTAAACAAAGGCGAAACAATCGGAATCTTGATTTTATCGTCAGATAAGCGCTATAAGCTGGGGCGAGTTTCTGTATGGAAGAACGAATGTACAATAATAACAAAAAGCATTGAAGATGTCATTTCATGTAGAAAAATTGTTCACTTAACCTTTTAACTTAGTACAAACCAATCGAATTTGAAGTACATTCAATTGCAGTTAAACTCTAACCAGGGATGCCTAAAAAAGGGGTATTTAAAATCGCAATTGTTTGATTTGGATAGTATATGTAGCATAGAACTAAGTTATCTTATCATTTCTTATCAGCAATGATTTACATTATACTTCGGCTAAAAAAATGTGTATACTTTTTGTTCGGAAAAAGTTTACCTGTTAATTTACACAAGTATTGTCAGTCTTGAAAGTTTAAATCAGTAAATGTTATGAGCAGCAGCCGGATTTGCTTCTGACATACTTGCATAAAACATATAATAAATAGAATTGCATATGACGGAATGTATTGAAACACTAAGATAACAATATACAATGTTAGTAAGTGCAAACTGGCATTCGATATATATGTTGTTTCCGCAGAACATACATATAGTGTACCGTATGGACAATACAATGACAATTCAAACGCATAATATATGAAACATGGAATGTTTTTGGCATCAACTATGAGGTATATATACATGTGTACTTTCTGATATGTGATGTTTTTCTATTTTGTGCGTCATGGAGCGTGCATGAATTCAATTGCTATTTGAATATAAAACATGACGTTGTATTGCAGCTAAGCACATACTGGTTTGTGCTACTCATTCAGTTTATAAGTATTGAACGTCGTTACATTACCGGTATTTCAATTTCGACTGCTTAAAATATAATACTTCAAAATATGATTTTGTTTATAATATTTATTAGTTCGCCCAAATTTGGAACTGATGTATGCAAAGACAAAAATAAACCTTGTCTTAAATCTCTAGAATACATTCCTACACAGGCAACTTGTTTAACCTCATCTTTAACCAACTGTTTAACGAAGTGTATGAGAGGCTGTCAGCACCCACTTAGCGCAGCATTTGTATTTGCATTTCGTTTGCTTAGAACTTAACATAAACGCAATGCGTTAATTACCTAGGGTGCAACAAAAACCAGAAACAAAACGCTGACAGAGAAGAAAGGCTGTTGGCAAGACATAAGACTGAAAAATATGAAACGGTTGTTTTGTTAAATCCACCGTTACGATACAAGCTTCTTTTGGGTACAACTAGGTTTGTATTTAGAGGTATATTTCGAATACCGCAGCAGGCAATCGCGAATGATTTAAATTCACTTCATGCAGTTCCTTTTTCCGCAATGGTTTCATACATTATACATGTAGATACTGGCGGAATTTGTGAGGGTCAAAGTAGCATCTTTGTTTTTCCTGTTTCCTTTTTACCACTGACAAAACTGTCGCAAATGATCGCTTCATTGACTTATTTGATGTGAACCATACTGTTACCTATGCTGAAAGTAATCTATTTGTATGTATCCGTATAACAGCATCACCTCTCTGCAATAATGTATTTTATTCAATTTTTCTTAAATGTACGTTTAAACAGTAGTATACTATCTTTGAATGTTTGGTATTTACAACTTAAAATGAGTGCACAAAACTCATAATAATCATGACAGGGATCGCAAAATTGAGCCTTATGGCCACTATTTCAGTTCGTTCATATTATTGATATTAACTGGGGTTTAATCAAAAGTCTTATCGAGTTAGCTAAGTCGGGATCTCGAGATAGCTAAAATTTTCTCCTCTTTTGTTTAATGCACCCTGCCTTTATTTACTGAACCGCTCTTTGTTTAATTGCACTCCTCTTTTATTTAGTTTTGCACTCCTCTTTTTTCTATCTCGTGGCAACGACATAGCTAACTCGTGGCCACGAGTAAGTAAGTCGTGGCCTCGAGATACTAAGTCGAAACCACGAGAAAGAAAAAGGAGGAGTGCATTAAAAAAAGGAGTGAATGTCACCTCTATGCCACCGTAAATAAGCCAATGTGTCGTCGCTGCATACTGCGCCATATTAAACGGACGACTTAAATCCCAGTCATCGGTGGGTTAATGTGAAGTCGGCAGAAGATGCATACGTCATCATGGCAGACTATAAACCGGACCTTAAACCTTTATAGCGTTGTCACGAAATCGATTCTATTAAACGTTGCTACAACATTACAGACGCCCATCATCCGCTATCTTTTATGAGTTAAATTCATTAAATTCAATTGTTTTTCTCCTCAATATGTATACGGAAAAAAACGAGAAGACCATATGTTGGAATGTTAATATAATATGAATATTGTGGATATTGTTATGCCTCTAGGATTCGTTAAATTAATGCTACTTACATCCATTTTCATAAGTATAATTATGTTACGTTAATATTTAATACATGTTTCACATAATTTAACGCATGTGTAATGCAGTAGCGTTACAATGTTAGTATTCCCAATTCAAAGGAATACTGAATGCATATTAATCGTGCATTGGTTTAACACTCCAAATTACGCGTCCATTTTGATGTTTCTACCGATGATTAGTATAATAATCCATGCGCTATATCTTTGTATGTTATTAATAATATACATCCACTTTGTATAAAGTTACATCTGTACTTCATTTTACATTAGTTAGAATTAACATTGTTAAAATGGGATGTAGTATATAACATTGTATCTTTTTAAACCTACATCAAGAACAAACAAAACAACAAAGTAAAACTCAACGTGTTGTTTTGAACTAGAATACATATGGAATATGTACACTCAGACTTGTAATGCAGTTGTTCATATACCATTTCGTGTTGAATACACCCACACTAACTATCAACGATTAGTATACAACAGGAACGTTTAGTATTCGTTCTATTTTTGTTCAGGCTCGTCTTATTGACAAAGACACACCGAATTGCATTTGTTTTTCTCTAAAGCAACGAAATAAAATATACAAACTTGGAGTATTATAGGCAATTGATCAGCGCATAACAACCATGTTTTAATGATTTTTACCAAAGCAAAAGTGTTTCGCGACATCATAAGCACATTGAGCTTTTCTATATTGTATACAAGCACGTATATAAATACTACGGTATTAGCAAATTCGGTTAGTTGTTAATGTATAATATTCTTTGCGAACCCCCCAAAAAACACTATCCATGTCAGTTAAGCGTATGCTTTGTTAACATCCTTAGTGTGTCCACAAGTCAGGAAACGAAACTTGATTTTTCGTGGTAAAACACTCTTCAAACCTACGTATGCATTGTTTGAGCGTTTATTGTTATGAACATACAGAATAATGCTTACTCTCTAACCCATTCCTGCATTAAAATACCATGTACATCGTTTATATACTCTCGTTAATTCACATGTGTACATGTTACACATAAAAACCGGCATTGTTAGCCAACATTATGAATGTGTTAGAATATTTCCCAACTGCAAACAACAATAATTACATTTAGCTTATTTAGACGCAGCTGTTTTTTCTCAATTCTTAATTAAATCTGCCCACACTTCTATTGCTGCCAACCATCGTTCTAACAAGCAAGTTTTGTCTGTGTTGCGTGGGAGTCAGATATGCACAATTACTGCTACTATTTTAAAATACGGATGTAGATTCAGTTGACAAGCGGATCAGAACATATAACATATATTGTGAAAACATTCAGCATATACAAATGAACTACCGTCCTCGATGTGTCAAATACAGTGCCCTTGCAAAATTGTGTAGCTTTTGATTCGTAGTTGCCACTTTCAAGTGTATTACAATAACATATAAAATGTATTATTTACATTAACACAAAACTGTTCAGTTTTGTTTTTTACTAGAAATCGTTTACGTGCTTATAAGAACGTCTTGTAGATAAATACATTACAAAATTTTCATTCAAATGCGTTGCAAATAAGAAACGATTTGTTTAAAACGTTTCATGTATACGATAAGTAAGGTCAAGCTACAGTGCTACATCAGAGCAGTATATTTGAGAAAGCTAGAAAAAATCATGTTTTGAATACAAGGCTATCTAGCACACTGACATTGTTTTCTTCAGATGACAAATGTTTTTCCATTTTTCACGGTCGAAAATCCCTGACAAAATAATTTGCCATTCGCTGGAATCCTTATAAGAACTAATAACTCTTAGGCACGTGTTATAGAAGACAAACAAACATGTCTATTTCACGTAAACAACACATATCTCTCATCACACAGTCGTGACTTTGTGAACGAAATAGCAAAGGGTGTATTTACACGTATATTTTAGCTATTTTGCCATCGTGTTGAAAACAGCGCACACAAACTGTATAATGGCGTAGGAAATAGAAATGGCAAAGTAAAGCAAAATATGATTTGGTATAAGGAGATACTTCTTCGTATTTGGTTAAACGTATTGAATACGGATACATTCATAACAACCCGGTCTGAATATTATAGAATAATATTCTTTGATGTTTGTATTGGATTACAGAATACAGTCAGGGTTTCAGTTTGTTTCGAATTGGATTGATCATATTTTTGACAGCGCTAGATCTTCTATTTTCCTGTAGAATTACAAAGAATATGATTCCATAACGTTGTCTTGACAACTTATATTAATAAAAGCCACGATATATTGGGGATATATTTTTATCATTTTCCGAATGTTGAGTCATAACTTCAAAACCGGTGCACCGATATTTTTTATTTGTTTACTTAAAAGCTATTAAATATGATTTATGTACATAAACGTTTCATTGAGAATATTTTTTTTAAGTCTAGAAAGAATAACTTTAAGACAATACACGATGTTNCACGTGTTTTAGAAGACAAACAAACATGTCTATTTCACGTAAACAACACATATCTCTCATCACACAGTCGTGACTTTGTTAACAAAATAGCAAAGGGTGTATTAACAAGTATATTAAGCTATTTTGCCACCGTGTTGAAAACAGAGCACACAAACTGTATAATTGCGTAAGAAAATGGAAATTGCAAAGTAAATCAAACTATGAATTGGCATAAAGAGATACTTCTTCGTATTTTGTTAAACGTTTTGAATACGGATACATTCATAACAACCCGGTCTGAATATTATAGAAAAATATTCTTTGATGTTAGTATTGGATTACAGAATACAGTCAGGGTTTCAGCTTGTTTCGAATTGGATTGATCATATTTTGACAGCGCTAGATCTTCTATTTCCCTGTAGAATTACAAAGAATATGATTCCATAACGTTGTCTTGACAACTTATATTAATAAAAGCCACGATATATTGGGGATATATTTTTATCATTTTCCGAATGTTGAGTCATAACTTCAAAACCGGTGCACCGGTATTTTTTATTTGTTTACATAAAAGCTATTAAATATGATTTATGTACATATACGTTTCATTGAGAATATTTTTTTAATTCATAAGTCTAAAAAGAATTACTTACAATAACGACTTAATATAGAATTCATCTCAGGTTTAAAATATTGACAACTGTTTAAATGCACCGATATTAAATTTTACATTTTCCAAAAGTTCTTTATCAAATACCCAGAGACACTTCAGTTGCACCAGCAAGAGAGGTTATCAAATTATCATACTAGTATTTATAGCAAATGATGTATCTTCGATCATAATGGGATAAAGATACAACTTCTATCCTAATTGGCATAGATAAATTATGTTTCTTATTTATACTTAAATTTACTATTCCAAATAAGGTGTGTGGCTTTAAGGGATGAAACTAAGAACAGACTAACACTGAATTTTCCTTTTAGGTAATGAATGTATTTTTTTTTTAAATATTAATAGTGATAACTGATATAGAGATTATTTTGCTGTTGGGCTAGCTCTTAAGCGACATGGTTAGTGTTCGACTACCACTCTGGAGGTCGTGGGTTTAATCCCCCGCTAGATCTCTGTATTTTCACATTTATGGCGACGAGGCAAAAAAGAACTGTGAATGGTGAAATGGGTCTGAGCTTGTATAATGGTTTCTGGGAGGGCCATGCGGATGCAAGACACGCTGTAGCAGGCGTGTCTGGGCCTTGAAACGTTAAGAGGGGGGAGAGGGTAGTGATTTAAGGTGATTTAAGGTCACTTCCAACAGCCTTTCTGTTGGGCTAGCTCTTAAGCGACGTGGTTAGAGTGTCTGACTACCACTCTGGAGGTCATGGGTTTAATCCCACACTAGAGCTATGTATTTTCACATTATCAGCATGCAGGAGCGCATGAAATACAATCTTAATTTTGTTTACTTTATTTACAGGCAACACATTTTCATTTACTGTAGTCCAAATCACAGGCGCTCGATGGCAATGACTCAATCATTTGACCATTCGTTCTGATTTTTTTTTTAAATGCAGCTGCAGCCGTGAATTTTTATAAACCTGTTTATTGTAATGCATACAATACTAAATCACTAAAAATCTTCCGACAAAACATCTTCTTAAAATAAAAGTAGTTTGACTATGTATGTATACATTGACAAGGTAAGCCACTCGCCATTTTAAAAAGCAACGGAAGTGCTTCATAACCCATAATTAAATCGTTGTCACACAGCTCGCTTTCCGAAGAAACTCTCAAACAACTTAAGAACAATTTGAATTACGCCATTTCGAGTACCGGTAGATGTCGTTTTCTGGAAAGCAAAGGTTGCATCCAACCAACTTTAAAATGATACGGCTTTCTGCTGACGACGTCACATTATTGTTTTCGCTATTAGAAACTTTTATACTACCTGAGAAATTGTGTAAAAAATCCCATTGGAAAAAAAAAAACATGGGAGAAATAATCCCATCGGAGTTAAATTTCCAATGGGAGAAAAAAAAATATGGAAGAAAAAATCCAATGGGATTTTTTTAAACACGATTAAATGCATTGAAATCGCGTAGATTGTTCATCACTTGATGAAATATTATGTTTCTGGAAGTACGAAGAGTAAATCTCTCGAAATAAGAAAATCCCATCGGATTTTTTTCTCCCCTTTTTAAAAATGGGATTTTTTTATTACTCAAAAATATAAGTTTTTTTTCACATAAAATGATTAAACAGTTCTTTAATAAAGTTTAAATGCTTGAATACGCAAAGAAAACACGTTTTAAAAAATGTCCAAAATCCAATTGGATTTTTTCTCCCATCTGCGATTATGGGAGAAAAATAATCCCACGAAAAAAAAACCCAATGGAAAAAGACAAATCCAATGGGATTTTCGAAAATTCCCGTGGGAGGACCAACTTTGCTCATAAATTTCATAGGAAATCTCAGGTTACTTGTTGTACCAAAAACATGATATAAGACGGAGTTTTGCATTGCATTAAGAAGCGAATGACTCCCATATTTTCAAAATAAGTTCCGAGTGTTTTGTTGAAGCATTTAATAATTTACAGATCGTGGGTTGTATTGCATATTTCCATTAAAAAAGCCTTTTTTA
This sequence comes from Dreissena rostriformis, assembly GCA_007657795.1. Classification (NCBI taxonomy): domain Eukaryota; kingdom Metazoa; phylum Mollusca; class Bivalvia; order Myida; family Dreissenidae; genus Dreissena; species Dreissena rostriformis. The sequence goes on along the minus strand of VMBQ01000881.1, from coordinate 146,294 downwards.
TTGTTGAAAAATACAGTTTTGGAATAGTTAATAAAGCAAAATAGCCTACACAAGGGTTCTAATTATACTAAAATTACATGCAAATAAGATGCCATTATGTAAAAGTCATGTGGTTTAAAAAGTAACTAATCTAGTCGCAAAAGCGGCGCAAGATAAAACTTACATTTCGACTAATAAAAACAAACATGACTTTAGTGGTTTATTCACCTTCTGTTTCAAAATGTCAAAATGTGTATATTTTCATATACACATATTTGCAAATGCAGCGATAATGTTTTTTGGGTACAACATGCATACCGAGGTTTAACTATATCCATCGTATATTACATGTACGCACTTAGGTGTTTATATATTTTTAATGATGCAACTAATATTCAAGGTAAAATGACCACGTTTAAAGACTTCTTTCAGTATGTACTGTATAAGTAATTACTCTTTAGCTTCTTCATGTTAACGTTTTCACTTGAATTTTGCGCGATTAACTCGTGTTCATAAATTGCAAATTCTCGAAATAAATGTGTATTCTACAACATGTAGAATAACGTACGTGATTGTGAGTGTTTATTGCGATGTTATTTCTCTAAATTAATATTATGTATAGTTTATGTATATTTAATGTGAATATGGAATAGTTAACTTTATAAAACCATCAGTATACATTGTAAGTACCCGTACGTGTATTAATCTAATTGATTACTGTTTCATACCAGTATTGTTTACTGTTTATACGAACCGTGAGTTCCTAGCTGTATATAACGCATTTTTTTAAATGCTTGACTTGTTTGCAATATGTACATGATCCATATTAACATTTCATATTGTAACCAACGGATGTTAAATTGCCCTGATGAATACACAATGTTTACATTTGAGCTTCGTTCAGCCAGGTCGATAGTGATCTAGTCGTTATTGGTTTGCCGTCTGTATCTGTCCGAATGATGTTGACTCTTTAAATTAATTGTTTTAATAAGTTTGATCTTCACAAGGGGTTTATTTGAACCGCTATGACCTACATCTTATAAGCTTTAGTTTCAGTTTATGGAAGCGACCAAATGTCAGTGTTTGTATAGCCTATTTTGGGATCATTAATGTGGCATGGGCTTCTGGTACTTTGTTTGCAAAAATATGTTCTCATATATCATCGAGTATATAATATTGTAATATGACCATTTTAATTTTTCAATCTTAAACCGATTAAATATTGTTAACTGCAATAGCATTCAAAAAGCCGATATCGACATTCTTACATGATCTGTCAAATTTAAAACATGATCTTTACATTAATAAACAGACACGTAGGTTCTTTCCACCATGCATTAATTATTACACGATTTCCTCTATTTGCTTAACTACTTATTACTGGTTTTATACATCTCGGTTATTAAATATTTAACATCTGAGGACAAAATGGCTATTTTTATGACGACAAAAAGATAAACCAGATTGCAGATGTTCTACGACTTTGTGTTTTGTGAGCATGGTATCATACACAAATAAACAATAATAACAATATTCCATGGTATCAACATTTTCAGTCCAATTCGTCTGACCAAAGGGTTGAGGCGTTCTCCAAGTGTTTGATAAATTATGTCACATCCAATTTATCGTTAGAAGCTCTTGAGTCAAACATAATATGCATAAGATAAAAGGGAAATAAACTGCATTACCTGTTTAAATGTGATTTTCTGAAAAACAAAATTATCAGCTAATTTCCGTGGCAGTCTTCATACTTTGGCCAATAACGTAATACCTCGCTTATGATTTATTCTATTTAAACTAAACTGCACATATAATATTTAATTCACACATCTATTGAACAAAGCAATCAAATATCAATCGAAGCTTTGATGAAAGCATACATAAATGCTTAATTTATGTTTACATGTGCGTCTTCACAATCGTGAACTTTAAACATGAGCTACACAGGGTAAGGCATGTGTATGTTTATCTTAAACTCATCATGGGCTCTACTGTTACATGCTCTATTATAGTGTTCTCTACATAAACAGTTGATACAAATGTGTATAGATAATATACCATGAACGTAACCTACAGGAGGACACACGTTGGCACCAACATTACATGGTTTACTGCATACAAGTAATGATACAGCAACGTCTCAATGACGTTAATTAGGTTTCATGGTTCTCGTGTCGTTCGAGTCGAGTCGATTACGAGTCTTAATAACATTCATTACAGCATCCATGCACTAGAACTCAATTAAAGTTGCATGACAATGTAGTGTTTTTAGGCACATAAAACCAGTGGTGTGTGTCATATTGGTAGAGGAGGTATGAAGCGGTTTAGTTTTTGCATTTCACCAAATTGATGTCGCAGATCTGCTGAAAGCCTGATTTCACAAATTATTTAAAAAAAAAAGACGATTGAGAAATCACTACAAACCAAAATGCAACACAAGCATTAGTATTTTACTAGAAAATATATAATAATTTTGCAAATCACCATTGTTGAATGTGGTTGTTACACTGTTTTATTTTGTATAGTATTACTGAATACATATTGTTTCGTTTTCGAAATGGTTGTGATATAAAAAAAATAAACAATGTATATAACATATTGTGTAATTGATGAATAATATACCTTGACCTGTTTTGAAACAAAATGAGTCGATCTAGTTCATTTTACTTTTCGTATGTGTGGTATTTATATATTAGAATATGTAAGAATTATTCATCTGTCTATTTCAAAAAAAAGATTAACAGTTATTGCTTTATAAGTCTTGACGTCTGCCAAAAGATTAACTTTTTAATAACATTAATCATTGATGTGAAAATCATTGACAATTTGTGTCATTTATTTGTTTTTTAAGAGATAAGTGTCTGCAAATAATTGCAATTTATTTAAAAAATGAGTTATGTGCGTACCTGAAATTGCTTGTGGAATTAGTTTTTCACGTCATTGATTCACATGTTTATCCAATGTTAAATTAGTTAGCGTACTTATTCGAGACGCGTAGGCAACTTGTATTATAATAAAGAGCAGGTTATTGCCTTTGAGGTTAAACGATTAGCGTGTTATGCCAAGTGCGTAAATACGGAATATAAGTGATTTATATTGAGCCAATTGTAAATTATTAAATACAATTACAAAGTTGCTACATTAAATTAAATAAGTTTTAATAGTGGTAACAATTCTAAGAAATATTGCCAATGTTTCTCTACCGCTGTAGAAGTTGCAACGTGTGGTAGTGTAATATATGCTTATTTTTTTAACATACGGTTATATATTGTTTAATGCACGCATGCTTATACGTGTTATACATCCGTCAGTTTGGTAAAATAATCTGCATTATTTGATATTAATGTAGCGGTGTAAAGTATCGCTTTAAACTAAATTGTTGACTCGCTTTTTTTAAAACGGATACCATTATAAAGAAATAAATACGTTAATCGATCGATTTGTTTATTATTTCGGCAGTTTTATAGCGAAGATTTATTTGTATTCATTAGTTTTAATCATTTGAAACGGATACCATTATAAAGAATAAGAACGTTAATCGATCGATTGTTTATTGTGTTTCGCCAACCGGATCGCATTTATAAATTATAAAATGCAAGCTGATATAAAACAGTCTGGATTGCAGAGTGGTTTTTTAAAGAGAGCCTTTAAATTAAAAGGACACTGGCCCGCGTCCCAGTTTCATAAACCCTTTTCTTCTGTGTCTTGCCTTAATTGTATTCGTGTTATTTGCCGAAAGAGTCTAGTTCCGAAATTTAAATCTATCAATTTAATGCATTAACTGATAACCTTCAGAACGTACCAGATTTGTGAACAACCCTCTCAAATGAAACCGCTTATAAGTGTTAACAGTTACGTTTTTGTGTGTATTGTTTTTTTCTTTATCGTTGCATTGGTTTGGTTGGATATCACTAGATAAGGATTTCAAATCGCGACTCTCAACATTTTTTTTAAAGGAATTCATAATATACTCAGCCACTCCGTAATTGTTAATGTAAACAGCATATTGACAAAAGCTCTATAACTTTTATATAATACATGTTCCAACAAATGGTCAACACCCAGTTACGTGGTGCATTGAATTGCACTCAAAACTTCCAGAGGAGAAGAACACAGACATTAGCAAACGCCGTCAACGGATCATACTAGAACATTCGTGGGGATTCTACAAATTGGGAGCACATTATTTCTAATAATACAATGTTCAAATCCCAAAGCGACCACTCTTGATTTAAGTTTCCTTATACATCATAATAAACGTCATTTACTTGTTTTGTCGTCTGCACCTCTTTACAAATACACATACACTAACATTATCGAGGTCATCAACATCTGCTCTGCCTAAACATCCAATCCATTAAACACAATTTTAATGCAATACTAATTAACAACAAATATTTTTTCAACAAAAACAGTATTCACATCGCTACTCTTCTAATAACGCCCTCAGAAAGACCATATACAACAGTTTCTTGAAACGCAATACCGTACAATTGTTTCCAATGCTTTCACATTTAGATTGTGCGTTAAAATGAACGTAAACGATATTGATTCGACTATACTTTTGTTTTTGTTTTTTTTTAATAACGAAATTCATTTGACGTGCATGTGCTATGTTTGAAACGGTTTGTTTATTTAATGAGGTTGATACTTTTTGTTAGCATGTTTGTGCCGAAGATCTTCATAAAAATTCTGATAATGGTATTTTTAGTAAATAATTCTTCACTGCGGATTAAAGCGTGTTGTGATATTTGTGGTATTAATGGTTTAATTAAAAACAACATACACTACAGATCGGTTGCACTTATTCTAGCTGCTACATTTAATAGTCTCTGGCGCTTATTTTAATAATAGTGTCAAACGAGTCTACTCGGGAGATTCCTAATGCGCTTGTTTGCACATTAAGTTATTGTTTCTGACACCTTTTGTATCAGCATTTAAACGTTTAAGTCTGCTTTTACGCTGTTGTCGACAAAGCAATGCAAACACATTGCGTTGATTGGATTGTGGATACAGGTTAATGATGTGAATTGTGATGAATTATGGCATTTTCACCAACTGATCATTCTACCAAAACCACAGATAAATGGCAAATATATGAAGCTATGAACATCAAATTTAAGCATACCTGCAGCGAATTCAATAACCTTTTTTTCGAAGGGTGGCATTATGTCTTTTCGGCTATAGTAAGGAATACTTAATGGGGTTGTATTGCTGAAATCGATTTAAATTCAAGTGTTTAAAAAACATTCGCGAGCTACATATAATATTGAATGGCTCGTCGATGTCCTTTAAGAGAGAAAAGATCAGCATTAGAATTTTAGGGAAAATCTGAATAAAAGCCCGAATTACATGACGTAATAGTTTGTTTGGCCACGTCGTGCGAAAAGGTGCAAATATGTATTTGCATCCGCAATATCAGAAACCTTGCGTGCCACTATAGCGAACATGGTAGCTCAAGCTTTTGCGAATGCGCAGGCTGGTCTGGAGCTTCGCTGGTTGAATATTGCATATTACCCAGTTTTGCACGATGCCTCGGATGAATTTAAGTAACCTGAACCTCTCCCATTTTACTGAGATGTGCACTGACGCTTGCACTGTATTCTCCAAAGTATTCGATACCCTATGGGATAGCACATCGCTTGCACTGTACGATGCTAACATAATATGATATATAACTTAATTGGGTTGTAATTCAGTACGATGTTTTTATTCTGTAGGGCAAACATATTTAATTCAAACAAGAATACATATTGCAGAGACATGCATACACTATTTTATGGTAAATAAATGGGTATACTTACATATAAAATTAGTGTTTCAAGTGGTAGAGAGTCGTGCTTGAAAACAGTATACTTTTATACTATTTTCAATGCAATACTCAATAGTGTGCACACAAATACATATTTCGAGTATCTTGTATATAACTAATTTACCACAAAATCTAAAACATATAATTATTGTATGGAATTACATTATACATGACCGTTTATTATCTTCTTATGTACTTGGTATTCTACTTTTATAATGTATGATTAAATACATTATTAGTGATGTAAATGTTCACCATTGGTTAATCGTGATATTTCTCCGGAATTATATCGGACCGTCAGGTAAAAGAGTATTCAATCTTCTCTTATTCTATTGTATTTATCTTAGACTTTTGATTTATTTGCAACTATTGTTTGACTCGAGTTGTTTTATACAAAAAAAACACAACATCCCAAGACTTTCGTAATGTGTTTTATTCTTTAAATACGTCAATATTTAACAAATGAAGTCTTTTGTACATGACACAAATATTAAATGGTCCTGCGATAAATAATTCGAATATGTAATATATCAACAGGCATACCGTGATACTTTTTATACATGTATCTCCAATCTCGTTATGACAATTTCGAAGACAAATGACTCTGACAGTACATTTGTTGATCATTTCAGATAGACAAAACTTCAAGAATTACTGATGACATCGCAAAGATGTTCGCTTTTCATCAACAATATCTCAATAGTGTGAACAAAAATACAAATTTCGATTATCTTGTATATAAGTTATTAGACAAAAAATCTAATACATATAATTATATTATGGAATTTTATTATACATGACCATTTATTATCTTCTTATGTATCAATACTTGGTATTCTACTTTTATAATGTATGATTAAATACATTATTAGTGATGTAAATGTTCACCATTGGCTAATCGTGATATTTCTCCGGAATTATATCGGACCGTCAGGTAAAAGAGTATTCAATCTTCTCTAACTCTATTGCATTTATCTTAGACTTTTGATTTACTTGCATCTATTGTTTGACTCAAGTTGTTTCACACAAAAACACAACATCCCAGGACGTTTGTAATTTGTTTTATTCTTTAAATACGTCAATAATTAAAAAATGAAGTCATTTGTACATGCCACAAATATTACATAGCCCTGCGAGAACTAATTCGACTATGTAATATATCAACAGGCATACTTTTTGATACGTATCTCCAATCTCGTTATGACAATGTCGAAGACAAATGACTCTGGTAGCACATTTGTTTATCATTTCAGATAGACAAAACTTCACGAATCACTGACGACATCTCTAAGATTTTCGCTTCTCAACAACAAGATCTGAACCTGAATATGGAATTAACATTATTCAAATAGTAATATCACAAACAGCAAACGTCGCAATTGAATAAGCACTGATGGAGGTTGTCGGTATATGTAAGAAAAGTACATGTCTGTTGTTTTTTTTAAACATGTATAACTGTTTATGAGATACGTTATTGTTAATAACTGAAATAAAAATCGTTTAAATAGCATGACTGATTACACAAATCATATTTATTAATGGTACTTTTAAAAGTAGCATGCTTTTATAATCTTAATACTGTTTTCAAATGCCAAACACAGAAGTTATTTATATAACGTTATACAATAAACACATTTATCGTAAATTAAAAAGTAACATGAACACATTTGGCACAATCACCTGTTTTAGTAGTTTTTTATTCCTGAACTGGATTAGTTGGATTTATTTTCATGTGAGCAAAACTCAATGGTGCCATGGTATATGGGAATATTAGAAAGACAAAGTGCCAATATTCGACATGAAATGAACAAAGAAACATAAGAGACGTTCGAATATTTGCCATTATTTGGATAGGTCAGAGACGATCATGCGTGCCACGCATATTTATTGGAGCTTTCAATCGAGATAAATACTTGTCATTTGTCAATTGCAAATGTCTGGCTCACTATTTCATCTAAGAAATTGCCTTTGATCGAGTTTATTCGTTTTCGCTGTATGGAACAGCACTTAGAGATAAGTGATGCTACTATATTTGGTCACATATTACATTTCGAATTGTAAATATAAAGAAGTGAAACTCAAGTTGCTTCAGCAGTATTGCATTCCTATTATACACACGTTCGTGGTCATTTATTTATGGCAATTGACCAATTGATCAAACAGTACAGTACGGAACAATACGAAGCAACATACACACATAGTAGAATAAAGCTGGGGTCACCGCCTTGGGTAAAACATGGTTAATAAAGTAAGGTATGTTCAGTATTCAGTCCACTTCAAGAAATAAAATGTTATTCCTTACCTGTCAATTCGTTGGAATTTATATTTATTTCTTTATTTAAAAACTTGGTATGTCACGTGCGTGTGTATGCAATTTAAAACCGGTAAAACAGTGTACAGTTCAAGATTTAATTAAGTGCTATTATGCTCGATTTATGTATGCACTGGCTCCATGCGGTAACACATAACGGTGTAAAATTGTCTGTTATTTGTAATCCCTTCCAGAGGTTTTCCCGAGGTTTTCAATTTGTGTAGTAGATCCAAACCCCTTTCGCTTTTACATGTATTTCAACGATATTGTTTAGGGAGTAATTTCTTGTATTTTTTGACCAGCCTTCGAAACCAGCTATAAGTTTTAGGCATAAACGAAATGCATTTCAATGATGTCGATGTGTATGAACATTGCATATGCTGCGAATCTGCTGTTCCGGCAGCAGTCCAAAATGTTACTTTTTTTAATTATCATGGAGTTTAATCCCGACAATTTCTTTTTAACACAGATGAAAATAATGTTTGAAGAGTACCACCAGATAATATTTATCGAGACAGTTGACACCACAGAACATGAGTTTGTTCTATTCAATTGAACCGTAATCCATTCAGTCGCCAGAGAAATTTAAATACGTTTGAAAATAAAGCTTAAAAACAACGATTATTCTTTGGTTAACCATATTGAATCGTAATCCATTCAGTAGCGAGAGAAATTTAAATACGCTTGAAAATGAAGATTAAAAACAACGATTAGTCGTTTGTTTACAAATTAATGAAAGTCGTCAAAACTGTATGATTTCAATTATTCACTAGCCCATTTTTTATTATTTTCAAGAACTTTGAAGTGGTGGAATGTTGAAACTAATTATATCACTCAACGACCAATTACACTTTAAAATGATATGTGCTTTTTAGTAATAAGCAGTTGTTACGTATAACCACATTCGCTGCACTTCTCGAAACCCTGTTTCAAAGTAGCTTGCAGAAGCAAAATTGTTGATAGCCCTTACACTGTATATAAAAATTGTTTCATCCGCCATTGGTATCTCCTTAGTGAATTACAATTTTAGATACCAAACTTTTGAATCTATTGTCTATTAATTTTGTTATATTGCACAATATGTAATTAGCTGTGTTCATTACAATACAAGTTGACACTTGTTTGTGAGAGATGTGGTTAAACAATCTGCGTTTATAGGAATAAAATAGTAATATGTTTTTAATAAGGAATATATTTCTTTTTTAAACGTCAGTTTATCTTCTTTGCAAAGTGATTACCCGTATGCACATTTAATTATTCTAATTGATAATGTGTATTTGCCTTTGCATTTTTAAGAATGTAATGGCATTCATTTTGTACATTTCACTCATAGCACCATATTATTCATGTGAGTGGATGCACACTGCTTTGTCTTCAGAGTCTAGAATTAGAGCTTTTGTTTGTTATGTGGATGGAACATGTTTACGAACTATCTTTCAACTAGTTTGTTTGAAAACATTATGTAGATGCATCGCTAACTTGATAGCGTAATATGTTCTATTCGATTTACGTATAACGTTTTGACATTCGTGGTTTCATTAGTTTTTCTGTACAGTTACATTGGAATGAGATCGTGTTAGGCGTGCGTTTTGTTTGTGATCTATGTAAAGCCCTAATGTTTTGAATTGACAGCTCCAACGCGATGATCCCTGTTTTGATCAATATTTGGCGTTCTGTTGTACCAATTGTGAATTAGAACAATATTGCTCTCCTGATAGAGCTTCTGGAGTTGTATTGAATGCTATAGTATATTCAGATACAAATGTTCGTGGATGCAACACTACTGTATGGTACATCTAGACACAAGTTACTCATATGTTAGATATATATTTGAGAAATCATCGACTATCATAAATACATGTTGCGTAGCTCTTGGTATGCTTTATATGTAATAATTATGTTTTGTGTTGGATAAACCATTCGTTGCGATACATTTATGTACTGCTTAAACGTCACATATATTGAATCAACGTAGTTTACACGATTGATTATAACAATAACTTAGTATTCATATATTTGTATCAACACCATTTAAGGTGAAAATATATGTATCTTCACTTAAACGCAATTGTGCGATTTGTAACCTCTACTACTACTCATGGCACGATACTGGTGTCTACTTCCAGAACTGCCGTCTACTTAAAAACCAACAGGTAAAGATTTCTCGGAATAAATACTTTACGCATTCAAATATGATCATTATTACATGAGTAATAAATTATTAGGAATAACCAGACTACTTGGCTGTACAGTATTAATACTGACGCAATAAAACATTTGCAATTCTCGTTATCAGGGCGTTGGAATAGGTGGCAGCAGTTTAATTGAAATTAAATATACTTCTCGTTTTTTCCAGGTGTCGTTTCAGAATCATAATGAAGGTCATTATATAATTGAAGTTTACTTTACAATTATATATGTTCGTCAATTAAAACATAACAGCCGTTACAAATAAATCTTAAACTATGTAATTTTATTATATTAATAGCGGCCTAAACCTTTGTAGGGACGTATTGGCCATTTCCTTGGAATATTGCGCATATAATCCAATCCATGTAATCCATCATTTTACACCGCGCATTCCTGCTTCTACTTTTCCTGTCCGATATGCAGTCAAGATTATCGGACATTTGTTCTATTTTATACCAAGATTTAGAAAATATTTACTTCAGTTCATCGTGCCTCCGAAAATGGTAGTTCTGTTATTCTGTTCAATATTAAATCATTTAGTAATTACATTGAAATTAATTTAATCTGTATCATTTATATTTTGCAATTAAAAATGCTATGCAATGTGTATATTCACACGTGCAAATGTGCGTGCGTGTATTGTGATTAATTATTCGTAAGCGTGTGTGGTTGGAATTACTTTAAACCGGTTTAAGACCCCAATGTGTGTTAATACTGCTCCTTACAAGACTGTGACTGCAAAATTTATAACAATTGTTTATGTGTGTCTGTAGTGTAATTTCTATTTGTCAATCACGACCTTCCATTAAAAAGTATTTTTTTTGGCTCAAAGCTAGGTTTGACATGCTTTAAACTTGTATATTTTCCCAATCTATTGTCATTTCGAAAAATATGACCACGGCTCATATAGTTTAACGCTGTGTTAAATATATTGCCCTATGCTGTTAATGCAATAATTGAAATTGCTTTAAAGTAACATTAATACTCAAAAATCAACGGACATTTCGTAAAGTATTTCGTAAAATAAAGTTACCCAATACAAAATCAATGTTCCTTATAGCAAAAGCCAAACTTTCAAAACGAGATGTTTTCTGGTAACATGGATGTTTGTAGATATAAAATGCTTGTTTTTAATTTTTCGTGCCACAATTATGTCCATTTTAATGTCCCGCGACTATATCTATTAATACGACCCATGAACACTAAACTGATACAATGTTAGTGTTCATGTGTCGTTTGGATAGATATCAGCGAGGGACATTAAAATGGAATTGTAATTGAAATATATCACTCTCTTATATAGATTACGTAACACATATTTATGGATGACATTCTTTAAATTTCTATTTCAAAATGAAACGTCGGAGCACGCATTCAAAAAGTAGCCTTACTGTTTGATTTTTTTAAAGTTTTGATGATTCATTTCAGTTCTTACAACTTGAGTCCATCAGCAAATATACCTTTGCATGACTATTGTATTTGGGTTATATTTCAACTGGCAAGACGTTTTCTATTTGTTGTAAACGTCTTCTAAGCGATAGGTCAAAATACCAACTAATGAGTTGTGTTATGGTATGTCAGAATTGTAATTGACCAATTATCTGAGGAGTGTAAATGAGCAGAAACTTTCCCGTCCAGAAACAAAATTCACATGTTGCTCATGTTGTATTATAAAACATGGCATACATATTCCTTTTTATTACTGGAGTATTGTTATATAACAAGCTCGATTACTGAAACGCGAACGCAAGATGGCGAAAATATTTAACACCAAGTCAAGTACAAAAATGTTTTGATAATTTCGTCATTATTGCGTTTTCAAGTTTTTTGTTATTGGGTTTCAAATTATGCCTTAATGATTTACGTCACGTCATTGTGTATCGTGATTTGTGTCGCATGACACCTTTTTTGTTCAGTTACAAGAAAGCCTTAACGGTATTGTAAAGGCTGCACTCATTAGAAAGTGCCCAAACACGATGATCATACGTTAGGCGCGAGACCTGGTAGCGCAAATTTGATACGTACTTTTTCAATTGATATGTTTTCCTATATTACTTTAGAGAATATCAGACATGTTGGGAGGTCTTCATAAATACTGGGGATATAACATGTTTTCAGTAAAAAAATCTGGGAAAACGTTAAATCAAATCGGGAAAAATTGCGACGCGTCTTATTTTTAAAATTGAATTAAAGTTATTATGCTTTCCATTTTGTAAAAATTTACGCCGTAAAATTGAAAGACCCTCTAAAAACAATCATACGCCTGTAATTATAAGCGATATCACAATATCAATGCTATCACGAAGGAAAAAAAAAGGTTTCTTATTACTTATTATTCAGAACCAAGCCAAAGTGTAAAGCGCACAAATTACATGGTATAGACACGTTATTAGCATCCGCTAATGAAGGCTAATGACTTGCCATTTTGCATGGTACGAAATTCATTAAACCAAAATTACTTTAATTTGGAATGTGTAGTAAATAAGCGGCCCAGACAAAGGCAATGGTAAAATTATGGCTCAATCAAGAGGCAAAGTTAAACTGAAAAAACATATGTTAGCGCGTGACTTGAGTTTGTAAATTGTGTTTCGAGCTGGAAGTGCATGATTAATCAAAAGAAGTCTGTATTGGCTGTGGAATAGTGTTCAAATTTAATTGAGCTCTAATAGAAAAATCTAAGTATTCAGCCAAGATGTTTAAAATGCACACCAACTGGCAGTTGAATACTGATGTATTCTAGTACACAGACTTGACAATGGTGTTTAGAACCCTAAACTAACAAATACATGTCAATTTAATCATTGTGCTTAAAACTCGGCGAACGAGCGTCCAATACAGACCGAATAATAACATGTACTGAGCACGTTGCTGGTCACAAACAGAACGCCAAAGTACCTTTTCCGAAATTAATACAATGTTAATGAATATAGCAGCCCTTTCTATTACAGTTTATCGTGCAGGATATAGTAACTTATCTATGATGGGTATTCTTTTGGAGACATACTGGCGCCCTTGTTTAATAACATTGAATATACACAGTAATGATATGATGATGCACACTTGTAATTTGTATTTTACCAGAACTAGAAAAACATGTTAAAAAGACACAATTTCATGCTAACTTTAATAATGCGTAAGTTTAAAAACAGACCGCATTATAACGAATAATATGTGGTGACTTGGAGAACTCGGTTAATTAAGTAAAAAATACTTCGTTTGCAAACGATACAAATTTGTATTACATTTGTTAGTCTGTGAGTGTTCAAAAAGTCAGAATAAACAGAAAAAAACGCATATATCGATATTATACATATTAAACTTATTATGAATACACGAAATATAATAATGTAGTAAAAATATTATCAAATCAAGTGGAAATTTACATATTTCATTCACTGTTATCACATACGATGAAGATTGCGCGGTGTATAAAATAGGATGTTTGATGATTTCAGTCACTGTATATCCGTGGCTTCTAAACGTTACACATTACAGACAGGAATGATAGAAGCATCAAGGGAGTGTAACGAAATAATTCATGAAATTAGAAAATAAATACATAGGGATCAAGACCAGGTCGTTTATAAAAAGAATCCGATATATATATAAGCTTAATGGGTTTCATGTTATATTTCACATTGAGTATTATAACAGTTGTAATCTTGTGCTATTTAAAATATTTAGGGTGAATGCTTAAATAGAGTAAACCACCTCACTACATACAATGCTAGCTTGATGGTAAATGAAGTATTATTAATGGAATTTTAAGAAATCCGCAAGTCGAATACAATCGCTATCAATAAATTCAAGAATAATATATAACGCATATGTTTGTACGTGTAATCATGACTTTAACAATGCAATTACCTAAACCAGAAGGTGTATGTTTTTGATTCTCAACAAATACACCCGCCAGAAAATATTCTTATTTAAACGAATGTTCTGGTAATCATATAATTTTATTTAACCCCTTCAACAGGCTTGCATTTCTGGAAAACATCACGTTGAATGGCTTTTATACAATATTTGAGCAAATGATAAATATAATTTACAGTAAAAGGCTTATAAATATATGTAACAGAAACGTTCATATGCTCGGCACAAAAACCTTACATTTGGCCTAACCATGGCTAACATTTTCTAAGACTCGCTTAAAAATTGTATCGGCATTGCACACTAATCAAGTATTTTATATGTCTATTGAATTTATTTGTTTAGCGAAAAATACGTGTATTATCATGTGTTTACGAATAAATTGTAACAGAAGTGAGAAATTGATTTTAATAAATACGATGAAACCGACCGATCATTTATGCGATCAATGTTCAGCATTATTCAAACGTCTTTGTCTCCGACTACAATTAACTTTTATTGTTCATGAATTTTACATTGTTAAAGAGGGCAAATACAATCTAACTTACTTATTTTCAAAATTGATAAAACGTTGAATAACAAACTAGAAAAGGGGTTCAGAAGACGTGGTACCAAAACATCAACGTAATTAGAATTGCAGATGCGAAATTTAATTAGTTGTGTGCTTATGGTCAAACACTGATTTATGAACAAAATACATGCACACTGTCCATAAGTTAAATCCCACTTATGTGTAAAGAATGGTTCAAACGACACATAGTCACAATGTTTGATCCTAGAACAAATACGAGTAAACGTGTCGATATCGGCGTAAACGTGATTCCATATAAGTAAACAACAATTGATGTATGGTGCCCTTAATACATGTCTCATTTATTTAACATTTATCTTTATTATTAATTTTCTTTATGTATCGGTTAAGGAATAAGAAAATAAAACAATGCACAATGTAAACAGACAAATTCAAGGCTAACACGCGACATTCAGTAAGTCAAAAACAGGATTTTGTACAAAAATAAATAAGCTTAATTCTGCAATCCTGTTAAATTGTCAACATTCAATGGAGGCGAAAATGAATTATTCACAAAATCTGACTTGATTCAATAAGTGCACTAGTTAATTGTTTGGTTTACGTATGTATTTATAATGCACATTATATTTTTATTTAAACGTATTACTTTCTTCAAATTAAGAAAATAATTTTACTTTGATAATTGGTTCTGCGAACCAGGATCAGATGACACTGATATTGTGAGCAACTAGATGGTTGCAGTATGCATATGTATTTTTATTTACTTATGTTATTGTTAGTTATTTTGAATTAACCTATTCATAATAAATTATATACACTTGAATATTTGTTTTAAAATAACCAATAACATTGTGTAGGTGTTATTGAACTCAAATGATCATCGAATATGATAATGTATTATGTGTTGCTCTTCCGTTTGATTCTACAGACAGTCGTAGATGTTTAAAACAGTTGGAGGGCTATCCGAACATCTCATTTACCCCAGAATAAATCACAAACCACACGCGCGTTTGAATGGATCTTAATCAAATGTACCTATGCCAACAGAAAAAGAACACTTGAATGCCAAAACGTATTGCGCTAATCGACTATTAGAAAAGCAATTTTAGTGCACACGGGTCGTAAGTATTTGAAATAAATTAAAACGATTATGGGATATGTTTTAAAGTTATTTTATATTCAAAGGCATATGGTCTATCTATAAAAGATATAAAACTTTCAAGTCAGAGATATATTTTCAGAAAAAAACGAAAACAAACTAGGTGTAAAAAAGATCTTAATTTAATTTCATCCATCATGATATAACAAACATAGCTCTAGTGCTTGTTGCCTGCGATGCTGAATTATGACACCATTGAAGATATGTATTGGAATAGGTTCTGCTGCATCTACACAGAACACTGAAACTGTTGTTGTATTAAGAGAATCAAACAATGAAACTCCATTAACCATATCAAGAGATATACATTTAATGCGAATTGAAATAACACGTTTTATTGTATGTCGTGTTCCGCAAATTGACACATGACTAAACTTGCGACGTCTATTCAGACTTGAAAGCATAACTGCGCGTCTATTCGCCCTCAAAATATAGAACCGCCAACTTGTTGCAAATACTTTGCTGTTTTTAACATGTCTTTAAGCAAACGAAGTTGAATGGTTCTTTTGGATAACAATCTTCTGTAACCAAATCAAACTCTGACTCTACTCTCTACATACACCTTATCGAATCGCCTTACTTGCAATAAACGTGTGTGTATGAAGCTTAAATCGGATCTTTGTGCCGATTACTTCAACAAGCCCTGTATGGATGATGATCCTGATGATAAGACGTTGATAAATAACAAACACGTTTATAAGTTCAGAGAAAGTGGTACCATACAATAAAATATATCGGAACATACGAATTGCATACAATTACGATTGTACAATAAAAAGCTAAATCATACGTAATTGTATGGTCACTTAAGGAAACCCTACTATTCTGTGCAGATTGATTCATAAGACGCCTAGACTCAGATTTAGTTTTTGTTTTGGTTATAAAACAAATACGAGTAACGTGTTCAAGTAATCACAATTCGATATATGGTGCCATTTTCAGACGGTTAATATAATTCATTAACATTTTTTTTATTCATGTTCATCAATGCTTTACGATTGAGAAAATATAGTGTCGACATAAAGTCGTAAAAACTCGCTTAATCCTTTTGCATTAATATAACTATGCAACTCGCAGGCGTAATATACTTTTTTATATACCTGTTTAATGCTTTTAACAAAATACAGGTTGTATCAATCGTTGA
Organism: Dreissena rostriformis; assembly: GCA_007657795.1. Classification (NCBI taxonomy): domain Eukaryota; kingdom Metazoa; phylum Mollusca; class Bivalvia; order Myida; family Dreissenidae; genus Dreissena; species Dreissena rostriformis. The sequence goes on along the minus strand of VMBQ01000881.1, from coordinate 129,294 downwards.
AATAAATCCGTATTATGCTACTCGCAGTTTTCCGATTCCGTATTACCATACTAGCCGGACTACTTTCTTCGACCCATTTAATGACGTAGCATTTTAATGACGTCACATTTAATGACGTCACATTTTAGTCATTGTTTTGTCAGTTTTGTCAGTTTTGTTAAAGCAAAAAAATACAATTGATAACTGTTTTCGTTAGTTGTTGTATAAACTCAAAGGAATATTACGATATTCAATTGTTCCAAGTGTTTGTAACAGTCTCGTGGCTTGCGCTATTTCGTATCACGCTCGAGGCTCCGCCTCTCGTGTGATACGTCATCACTCAAGCCACTCGACTGATACAAACTCTGGGAACAATTGACTAGAGTAATATTCCGTATGTATTTTCTAATTAAACAAACGGGATATGCAAACGCGTTAAAAATTGAAGTATTTATTCTTAATTGGATAATGAGCACAATTGAAAATAGGGCAGATATATTTTGATTTGGTTATATTTGAAAATGGTGGCATATAGAGAATAAAACCTGACCATGATGTTCCGATGGATTGTTGTATTTCAAGAGCCCGAATGACGAGTTGTATACGGCGTCACACAATAATCCAGTGCGATACAACACCCCAAAACACCAAAATCACAGAATATTAATATTTATAAACCTCCTTACAATCAAAACGAGTACAAAATATTCTTGATATTTTTATTTGCAATAAGTAAATTCGAACAACAACAAATGCGATGCTCCGCAAAGACGCGTATGGATATTTCGTGTCTTAACTACAATGGGATTTTCTTACTGCCGCTCGAAATTTACGTATATTAGCGATAGATCCAACATAAAAGTAGTCAACTTTCCCAACCGTTGAATACAGAAATGGATTTTACGCGGAGAAGGAAAGACGGAATTCCTATCCAGCAGAAATTATTGTCCGCTTGTTTTATTTGTAGTTTCTGTAAATGACAAATCCTTCAAATTACAAGGCTATACATAAACTACAACATAAACATAAAATAATGACTTAAACTAGGATAGCCGCCTTTGAACGGTCAATGCAAAGCATTGTGTCATCAATCTGTTAGATAGGCATGCAAAACCTCATTTGAAGCCCAGCAATAATCCCACAAAACTAAAGCGTCAATATCATTTAGTCTAATAGAATAGTAAAGCAATTCAAATTCAAAAGCAAAACACTATAATGTGAATTGGCTTTAATTGCAATATAAATTAATTAATCGTGTCGTGTTCACCATAGAAAAATAATTACAAACATAATTACAACTTTCTGAGGCACGATAAAATGAAGTTTTAACACGTATCAGCTTAATCCCTTCATTTTGACAAGATTTAACAACGTCGCACCATATAACAAACACTCTAGATTATACTAATGCATCTCAGGAAGGAGCTGGTAAATCAATTTGTAAATAAAACAGCATTATAATTGTGATTACAAATAATGTTCTATCAATTTTGCACTGTTTGACATAAGACAACTTGTATTGAATCTGTGTGTAATTGGCGCAATATCCGTGACTTTTTCTAGTATGTGTTTGATATGAAACAATCTTTTGTTTGTGATCAGTCATTAGTTTTAACTGACAAAATAATCCACACATCAAAACACAAATATGCAGCAGCAAGCAGGCTACTTAATGTGTGAAGCTTATTGCTTATTGCAAATGCGCTCAAAAAGAAGTTGTTAATATCAATAATTATTGTCTTACATGCATAATGATACCATCTTACAACGAATGTATTCAAGATAAAATAATTAAATACGAATAAATATTCTATTCAATTCTGAACTTGACAATAAAAGTGTAATTCCACAACACCAATTATGTACAATACACATTTCAGATATGTTTTATCCTAGCTTGCAGCTACCTTTAGGCTAACCCTCATCGTGTCACATACAATACCCTTACACAATTGTGTAGCTTTTGATTCGTAGCTCACATGTTAAAGTGTATCACAAAACCATAAAAAACGTACTATTTACATAAACACACAACTGGTCAGTATAGTATGTTTATATAAATCGTAAACGTGCTTATGAGAAATTCTTGTAGATGAATAAATTATTAGATCTTCAATCACATGCGTTGCAAATGAGAAACGATTTATTAGAAACGTTTAAAATATAAGATAAGAAAGGTAAAGCTACAGATCATGGCAGTAAATGGGAGAAAGCTAGTCCAAATCATGATACGCATACAATGCTATTTAATATATTGACAAATATTCGGCAATTGTGCACGATCAAAAGTCCCTGACAAACTAATTTGCCATTCTCAGTGATCAGTCTTAATACTAAGAACTCTTAGGCACGTGTTAAAGAAGACGAAGAAACATGTCCTTTTCACGTGAACAACAAATATACAGCTCATACCATAGTCATGACTTTGTTAAAAAATACAGTGGTGGTATTTAAACGTATAATTAAGCTATTTTGCCGCTACTGTGGAAAACAGCACAAACAAAACGTGTAATTGCGTTGGAAATGGCAAAATACAAATTGGTGTGAGGAAAGACTTTTTCGTACTTCATTAAACTTATCGAATACGGATGCATTCAAATGAGCCCGGTCTGAATTTAATCGATTACTATACATCGATGTAATTATTGGATGACAGAATACAATCAGGGTTTCAGTCTGTTTCGAAATGGGATTGATCACGTTTTTGACAGCGCTAGATCTTTATTTCCCTGTAGAATAACACAGATTATGATTCCAACAATTTGTATTAATAAAAACCACGATATATTGGGGACATATTATTTCCATGTTTCGAATGTTGAGTCATAACTTCACAATATTTTAATGTGTTTATTAAAACGCAATTAAGTATTATTTTCGTACAAACGTTTTTTTTCGGATTGTTTGTCTTTCAAAAGCCTAGAAACAATTACTTAAAGACAATACACGATATTGTCGATTTGACAATAACGACTTATTATCCCTAATCGCATGACGCAATAGTATGTATGAGCCGCGTCGTGCGAAAAGATGCATCCGCAATATCAGAAACCTTGCGTGTCACTAAAGCGGACATGGTAGCTCAAGATTTCGCGAATGCGAAGGCTGGTCTGGAGCTTCGGTTGTCGCATATGGCATAAAACCCAGTTTTGCACGATGCGTCGGATATATTTAACTCCCCTGAACCTCTCGCAGTTTACTGAGATGTGCACTGACCCTTGCACTGTATTCTCCAAAGTATTCGATACTCTATGGGATAGCACATCGCTTGCACTGTACGATGTTAACTTAATATGTTATATAACTTAGTTGTGTTGTAATTCAGTACGATGTTTTTATTCCGTAGTGCAAATATATTTAATTCAAACAAGTATACATATTGCAGAGACATGCCTACACTAATTTATGGTAAAAAAATGGGTAAACTTACATATGAAATTATTGTTTTAACTGGTAGAGAGTAGTGCTTGAAAACAGTAAACTTTTATTCTATTTTCAATGCAATACTCAATAGTGTACACACAAATACATATTTCGAGTATCTTGTATATAACTAATTGACCACAAAATCTAAAACATATAATTATTGTATGGAATTACATTAAACATGACCATTTATTATCTTCTAATGTATAGATACTTGGTATTCTACTTTTATAATATATGATTCAATACATTATTAGTGATGTAAATGTTCACCATTGGCTAATCGTGATATTTCTCCGGAATTATATCGGACCGTCAGGTAAAAGAGTATTCAATCTTCTCTTACTCTATTGTATTTATCTTAGACTTTTGATTTATTTGCAACTATTGTTGGACTCGAGTTGTTTTATACAAACAACACAACATCCCAAGACTTTCGTAATTTGTTTTATTCTTTAAATACGTCAATATTTAAAAACAAAATAAGTCTTTTGTACTTGACACAAATAGTACATGGTCCTGCGATAACTAATTCGACTATGTAATATATCAACAGGCATACCGTGGTACTTTTTATGCATGTATCTCCAATCTCGTCATGACAATTTCGAAGACAAATGACTCTGATAGCACATTTGTTGCTCATTTCAGATAGACAAAACTTCACAATATCTGAACCTCAATCTGGCATTAACCTTATTCAAATAGTAATATCACAAACAGCAAACGTCACAATTGAATAGGCACTGCTGGAGGTTGTCGGTATATGTAAGAGAAGTACATGTCTGGTGTTTTTTTACACATGTATAACTGTTTATGAGATACGTTATTTTTAATAACTGAAATAAAAATCGTTAACATAGCATTAATGATTACTGAAATCATAATTATTAATAGAACATTCAAAAGTAGCATGCTTTTATAATCATATTACAGTTTTCAATTGCCAAACACAACAGTTATTTATAAATATAGGATATGACATGAGTTGTCATATCATACCATATTTTATTAAACGAGTTCAGGAATTTTGTTAGCAAGCGAGCCTTTGATGATCTTACTAACGAATTTCCTGTATGAGTTTAATTAAATATGGTATGATATGACAACGAGTGTCAGATCTTTTTTTATCACATGCTTTTAAACTATATAAAATACATCTTAATTGACCAAACAAATGCTTATAGATCTAAAAGTTGTTTACTGTCATGACGTCATTTCATGTTGACGACGTCATTTCACCAAAATAAAGTCATGCGATTGGTTAGTTATTGATTCTGTAGCCAATGAAAACGCTTAAATATGTTGTCTTACACATGTGTAATATAAACAAATACGTAATGTATGTATTACATTGAAAACAATGTATAGCATTTGATAAAACTTTATACATAGAACACATTGATCGTAAATTTAAAAGTACAATGAACACACTTGGCACAATCACCTGTTTAAGTAGTTCTTTATTCGTGAACTGGATTGGTTGAATTAATTTTCATTTGAGCAAAATCTAAATGGTGCCAAATCAGATGGTTTATGGGAATATTAAAAGGACAAATTACCAACATTTGACATGAAATGAACAAAGAAACATGAAAGAAGCCATAATTATGTGCCATAATTTGGATAAGCCAGAGACGATCACGCGTGCCACGCATATTTATTGGAGCTTTCACTCGAGATAACTACTTGTCATTTGTCAATTGTAAATGTCTGGCTCACTATTTCATCTAAGAAATTGCCTTTGATCGAGTTTATTCATGTTCGTTGTACAGAACAGCACTAAGAGATAAGTGTTGCTATTATATTTGGACACTTATTACATTTCGAATTGTAAATAAAAAGAATTGAAACTCCAGTTGCTTCAGCAGTTTTGCATTCATATTATACACACGTTCGTGGACATGTATTTAGAGCAATTGACCAATTGCCAAAACAGTACAGTATGGCACAATACGAAACAACATACACACAGAGTAGAATAAAGCTGGGGTCTCCGCCTTTGGTAATACATGGTTAATAAAGTAATGTATGTTCAATATTCCGTACACACTCAGGAAATGATAGTTTATACGCTACCTGTCAATTCGTTGGAATTTATACTTGTTTCTTTATTTAAAAACTTGGTATGTCACGTGCGTGTGTATGCAATTTAAACCAGGTAAAACATTTTACAGTTCAAGATTCAATAACGTACTATTTTGTTCTTTTTATTTATTTTTTATGCACAGGCTAATTTTCATTTAACATTTCCAAAAGGTAATCGAGCACCCTGTTGTTCAATAAATTTACAAAACACATATAACGCAATTCAAAAACTCTATAATAACAAATAATTGTTGATCGGTGCCAAGCTGATCATCTTATCGTCCGAGCTATGTCGATCAGCACATTTAATGAGCCTGATCACTATACATGTCATAAACAACCATAGTGGTTAGGCATGCTTTAAGATATTCAAACCATCAAACTTATTTTTAAGAACTTTAAAAGTATTATAATTTTCTTTAAGGGCATTCATATTTGGATGTAAATGCTTCGTCGTTTTTCATTAGTATATGCTTATAACCATACCCCCTCTGTTGCTCAATACGGAACATTGTCTGAATATATAGACACGTTTTATCCAAATACAAGTCAATCTTTGATAAACTGATTATAAATAAACAAATTGAATAGTAAATTAATATGATATATTATGAAAGTAATGACCATTTTACGCTATGCATTACAGGTAATAATCAGGATGTTAAGGAACATATTGACTAAAATGTATGTTTAAGAATACAAATTTCAAGTTGTCCTAAATGGTTGAGGATAGTTCAGTTTCTCAGTTACCCTCCTCAGATAAGTTATCGGCGATGCACAATTCGGACTTCCAATAACCACACTCAGTAGTTGGTAAATCGACCTGTCGCAAGGTGAACGTTTATCACCAGTAGAGTACACTTCGGACTCCAATTACCACACTCAGTAGTTGGTTAATCGACCTGTCGCAAAGAGCACGTTTATAACCAGTAGAGTACGGCTTGCAGCTGAATTATAAACCAATTTCAATAGTTATTTCATGGGAACTTTTTTGAAGGACTCGGCGTGTTAATACCCAATAATCTCCTTAATTTCTAAACACAAAGGTCCATTAGTGTATGCCTTTTTGATTGTTTGGTTTTGCTTTTTAACTTTCATAAGTATTTTGCATAACGTGGTCAGAAGATTACAACAAGTATAACATAATCAATATCATAGTTTTATTTTTAATTTCTCTCGAGGAAACATTTACTGTCATTTCGAAATTAGTTAGTCAAGCATCAATCATTTCACAAATTAACGAGTTGGGTTTTCAAGATTCTCAAACAAACATAGAATTGCGTTGATAAGTAATCATCTGTTTGAGAATAAAACACATGTTTTACGAAGAGCCAATACATTTTGAAAACCAGATTTTTACATCTTTCACAGTAAATTTAAAAGCTGACGTAATTATTTTATGTTGCGACATTGTGTCTTGCATAATGAATCATTTAAAAACATGATTATATCATGTTTTGCAACACAAAAATTGAGCCGCGTCATGCGATAATGGGTATAATGAAATATGCGGCCAGAGTAGCTCAAAACCAGACTGGGCGGATTTTCAAAAACTATTGAAGATCAACGGAAATATTTAAGATGCAAAATTAATAGAGACAATTAAATATTTAAGCAATCCACTTGTTTTTGACTTGTACAAATATATGCAGTAAAAGTGATACAACAATAAAGTTGTCGCTGCTCTTCTGAAAAAAATTATTCAGCGTTTCCTGATATTAATCGTTTCTAAGAAGCATCCATTTTCATCTCCTTATGACCTCTGCGTCTGAACAAAATAACAATATTCCTTTAATGGCATTATAGGTCCAGTTTAAATAATTCGACGTCTTTGCAGTTATATACCCTACTACATGTGGCAACACAGTACGGTGTAAAATTCTCTGTTATTTGTAATCCCTTCCTCATTGTTTTCCTGAAGTTTTCAAGTTTTGTAGTAGATCGAATGCCCGTTCGCTTTTATTTTAACGATATTGTTTTGGAAGTGATTTCTTGTATTTCTGGACCACCCTTCGAATCAGGCTATGAGTTTTAGGCTGTACTAAAATGCATTTCAATGATATCGATGTGTCTGACCTTTGCCTCTGCTTTGCATCTGCTGTTCCAGCAACATTTCAAAGTGTAACTTATGTTTTTTTTTCATGGAGTTCAATTCCGACAATTTCTGTTTAACAATTACCCTTTAAAATTATATGTGCTATTTTGTTTTAAGCAAATGCTACGTATAACCACATTCGCTGCACTTCTTGAAAACATGTTTCAAAGAAGAAAGCAGAATCGAAATTGTTGATAGCCGTAACACTGTATACACTGTATACACATTGGTTCATCAGCTATCAGCCTCTTCCTAAGTGAGTTACAATTTTAGATAACACATTTGTGGATCTATTTTTTTGTATTGCACCATATGTAATAAGCTATGTTCATTACAATATAAATAGACACTATAATTTGTGTTTAAAATAATAAACCAGTCATATGTTTTAAATAAGGAATATATTTATTTTTTACGTCAGTTTATTTTATTTGCAAAGTGTTTTCCCGTATGCGCAGTTAACTATTGTTATTGATAATGTGTAACTGCTTTTGCAATTTAAGAATGTAATGGCAATCATTGTGTAGATTTCACTAATAGCACCATGTTATTTATGTGAGTGGATGCACCACTGCTTTGTCTTCAGAGGCTATAAGAAGTAGAGCTTGTGTTTGTTATGTTTGTTATGTTGTTGGAACATGTTTACGATATTCTCTCAACTAGTTTGTTTGAAAACATTATGTAGATACATCGCCAACTTGATAGTGTAATATGTTCTATTCGATTTACACATTGCGTTTTGACATTCATGATTTCATAAGTTTTTTCTGCACAAATACATTGGATTGAGATCGTGTTAGGCGCGCTTTTTGTTTTGTGATCTGTGTAAAGCCCCAATGTTTTAAATTGACAACTCCCACGCGATGATCCCTGTTTTAATCAATATTTGGCGTTCTGTTGTACAGATTGTGAATAAGCACAAAATTTCTCTCCTGATAAAGCTTCTGGAGTTGTATTGCATGATATAGTATATTCAGATACAAATGTTCGTGGATGCAACACTACTGAATGGTACATCTAGACACAAGTTACGCATAGGTTAGATATATATTTGAGAATTCATCGACTATCATGAATACATGTTGCGAAACTCTTTGCATACTTTTTATGTAATTATTATGTTTTGTGTTGGAAAAACCATACGATTCGATACATGTATGTACTGCTCAAACGTCACTTATATTTAATTAACGTGGTTTGTACGATTGATTATTACAATAACTTAGTATTCATAAATTTGTTTCAACACCATTTAAGGTGGAAATATATGTATTTTCACTTTAATTGTGCGATTTGTAACCTCAAGCTGAGCATTTATGTTTCATTCAGACACCAATTACTCATACGTTAGATATATATTTGAGAACTCATCGACTATCATGAATAAATGTTGCGAAACTGTTGGTATGCTTCATATGTTATGGTTTTGACTTGTGTTTTTTAACGCAATTGTTCGATTTGTTTCCTCTGCTACTACTCATGGCACGATACTGATTTCTACTTCCAGGACTGCCGTCTGCTTTAAACTAACAGGTAAAGTTTTCTTGAAATAAACACCTAACGCATTCAAATATTTTCATTATTACATAAGTAATAAATGATTAGGAATCACCAGAATACTTGGCTGTACAGTATAAATACTGACGCAATCAAACATTTGCAATTCTCGTTATCAGGGCGTTGAAATACGTGGCAGCAGTTTAATTGAAATTAAATATACTTCTCATTTTTTTTTCCAGATGAAAAACTACACACGTTTTTATTCATTGTAACTGTGTGTCGATTCATAATCATAATGAAGGTCATTATGTAATTTAAGTTAACTTTACAATTATATATATATTATATATGTTCGTCTATTGAACACATACTAGCCGTCACAAATAAATCTTAAACGAATGCTATATTATTACAGTAAAAGCGATCATAACCCTGTCATGGACGTATTGGCCATTTCCTCGGAATATTGTGCATATAACCCAATCCAGGTAATCCATCATTTTACACCGCGTATTCCTGCTTCTTCTTTTCTCTCCGATATGCAGTCAAGATAATCTGAAACTCGTTCTATTTGATACCAAGATTAAGCAAATATTCACTTCAGTTCATCGTGTCTCCGAAAGTTGTAGTTCTGTTATTCTGTCCAATTAGTAATTACATTGAACTTAAATTAAATCTATATCATTTATATTTTTGCAATAAAAAAATGCTATGCAATGTGTATATTCACACGTGCATATGTGCGTATGTGTCTTGTGATTTATTATTTGTAAGCCTGTGTGTTCGGAATTCGTTAAAACCGGTTTCAGACACCAATGTGTGTTTATACTGCCCCTTACAAGATATTGACTGCATAATTTATTACAATGGTTTATGTGTGTCTGTAGTGTTATTCATGTATTGTCAATCACGTACGTAAGCTAGGTTTGACATGCTTTAAACGTGTATATTCTCCCAATCTTTTGCCAGTTCGAATTATATGACCACGGCTCTGATAGTTTAATGCTGCGTTAAATATATTGCCCTGTGTTGTTAATGCAATAATTGAAATTGCTTTAATAAAAACTATCGGATGGTAACAAGAATTTATTTCATGAGATTTTTTAGCTTCAGTATTATAAAATTAAAAATAGCAAGTAATATTATCTGAAAGCATTTTTTCGTTGAGGCATGAAAGGTCAGGTTGACGTACACGTATTGTTATATGTTTCAATGCTTTACTTGTTCACAATTTCCGTAGTATAAATCGCACAGAACGCAATATATCTTTACACGATAATCTAAACATTGTATGCATGAAATTAAATATTGTTGTAATGAAATGCTACTCAACCTCTCTTAACAATATGTTATTAGTTTTTATACCACAAGCTTGACTGTGCAGTGTGGTATATGCACAATTGGCAGCATCGTTCCGCAAATGTATCATTTTTTATAATGATACCGATCTTTTTCTTATTCATTTTTCCTCCACGTTAACATACTGGTCGTTTTGATTGTATTTATATAACCAGTTAGTATTATGTTTTAATGTTTTCGGTGAATAGTCTCAAATTAAAAAAGCCTTCGCCGATTCATTATAAGTTTTGCGTATTCTTATCGACCACAGGTTTTGTGAAAGGAATCTATTTTACCTTAACAATCACTGGTATCATAATCAAACGTTCGTCAATTAAAAATCCAGATTTTAACGATAATAAAAAATGAACATTAAAGAATAAAGGTCATATTTACTGATTTATTGAGAATACAAAGTGTCCAATTAGAGAAAAACTAGTGCAATATACTTAAAAGTTTTACAAAACCTATTTATTTATAGCTTTTGTATTTGTTGTGTTATTTTAAAAACCGTTGTGGTTTAAAAATCACTCTACGACTGCCATTCTCGGTTTCCTTTTACCAACAGATTCGTGCCTGTTTCTATAAGCATTTTGAATTAGTTTCTACTGCATTCCAAAACTAATATAAAACGTTCTGCAATGATCCCCTGCTTTTTAAACAAATATAAAATGACATTCAATGTTTCCCGAGGGTAATTAAAATATATCACTCTATCATATAGTTTGCTTGAAACATATTTATGGATGACATTCTTGAAATTTCAATTTCAAAATGAAACGACGGAGCACGCATTCAAAAAGTAGCCTTACTGTTTGATTTTTTAACGTTTTGAAGATTCCTTTCAGTTCTTACACCTTGAGTCTATCAGCAAATATAACTTTTTATGACTATATTGTATATGGGTTATATTTCACTTGCAAAACGTTTCCTACTCGTTTTAAACGTCCTCCTAGCGAAAGGTCGATATACCAATTACGAGTGTTGTAACGGAGTGTCATAACTGTGATTGACCAATTATCTGAGTAGTGTAAATGAACAGAAACATTCCCATCCAGAAACAAAATTCAAATATGCTCATGTTGTACTATTAAATATGATATGCATATTCCTTTTTATTACTGGAGTATTGTAATATAAAAAGTTCAATTACTGAAACGCGAACCCACTATGGCGAAAATATTAAAGAGCATGTCAAGTTTTAAAAAATGTATTGATAATTTCGTCATCATTTACTTTGCACGCTTTTTGTTATTGGGTTTCAAATTTTGCCATAAGGATTTACGTCACGTCATTGTCTTCCGCGATTTGTGTTTTCGCATGACACCTTTTTTGGTTATTTTAGGCGAACGCCTTAACGGTATTGTATAGGCTGTACTCATTAGAACGTACCCAAACACGATGATCAAACGTTAAGCGCAAAACCAGGTACCCCAACTTTGATACATACTTTTTCAATTGTTATGTTTTCCTATATTACTTTAGAGAATAACATACATGTCGGGAGGTCTTCATAAATACTGGGGATATAACACTTTTTTCAGTAACAAAATCAATATCAGGGAAAACGTTCAATCAAATCGGGAAAAATCGCAACGCGTCTTATTTTTGAAATTGAATAACATTTATTATGCATACCATTTGTAAAATTTTACACCGTAAAATTGGAAGACCCTCTAAATTTGTAAAACTATACGCCTGTGATTATAAGCGATATAACAATATCAAAGCTATCACGAAGCAAAAACAAGATGGTTTCTTATGGCTTATTATTCAGAACCAAGCCAACATGTAAAGCGCACAAAGTACATCGTATAGACACGTTATTAGCATCCGCTAATGAAGGCTAATGACTTGCCATTGTGCATGGTACGAATTCATTAAACCAAAATCACTATAATTTGGAATGTGTAGGAAATAGGCGGCAAAGACAAAGGCAATGGTACAATTATGGCTCAATCAAGAGGAAAAGTTAAACTAAAAAAAAACAATGTTAGCACGTGCTTTGAGTATGTAAATTGTTCTTCGAACTGGAAGTGAATGATTTTAATCAAAATAAGGCTGTATTGGCTGTGTAATATTGTTCGAATGTAATTAAACTCTAATGGAAATATGTTAGAATTCAGCCAAGATGTTTTAAATGCACATCAACTGGCAGTTGAATACTGTTGTAGTCTAGTACGAAGACTTGACAATTGGTGTATAGAACCCTACTCAAAGATACATGTCAATGTAATCATCGTGCTTAAATACTCGGCTGGTTGGTCAGAACGACCGTCCAAAACAGACCGAATAATTGCATGTACTGAGAACGTTGCTGGTCATAAACAGAACGCAAAAGTACCGATTCTGAAATGAATACAATGACTTTAGCAGCCGTTTTTATTACAGTTCATCGTGCAGGATATAGTGACTTATCTATGATTTGTATTCTTTTGGAGACATGCTGGCGCCCTTGTTTAATAACACTGTATAATAACAGTAAAGACATGATGATACACACTTGTTATTTTTATTTTACCAGAGCTCGAAGCATATGTTAAATAGACGAAATTTAATGCTCACTTTAATAATGCGTAAGTTTAAAAACAGGTCGCATTATAACGAATATTGTGTGGTTACTCGGAGAACTCAGATAATTAAGTTAAATATACTTCGTTTGCAAACGATACAAATTCGTATTTCATTTGCTTGTCAGTGAGTATTCAAAAGTCAGAATACGGCTTAAGGTCGCCGTGGCGTAGATATGGTGTCCGCCTAGCGATCGGGATGTAACGGGCTCGATCCCCACAGTGGGAGCGTTCTTCGATCTGCCCTAAGACACTCGTTACCGGTTCTAGTCACAGGAGAGCGTTTAAAACAAGCCTGAGGCTTTCGATGCAATCGAGCTAAAATAAATAGGTTTAAACTAAAAAGCCGGAATAAACAGAAAATACTCATACAACTTTATTATACATATTAAAACTAAAATAGACACACGAAATGTAATACTGTAGTAACATCCGTGGCTTCTAACCGCAAGACATTACAGACAGGAATGGTAGAAGCATCAAGGGAGTGTAACGAAATAATCCATGAAATGAGAAAATAAATACTTAGGGATCAAAACCAGGTCGTTTATAAAAAGAATCCGCTATCTATAAGCTATGTTATATTTAAAATTGAGTATTGTTTAAGCTTGTGCTATTTAAAATGTTTAGGGTGAATGATAAAATAGTCAACCACAACACTACAGATAATGCTAGCTTAATGGTAAATGAAGTATTATTAAGGGAAGGCAAGGCGAATACAAAAATCGCTATCAATATATACAAGAATCATATATATCGCATATGTTTGTACGTGTAATAATGACTTCAACAATGCAATTACCTTAACCAGAAGGTGTATGTTTTTGATACACAACAAATAGACCCGCCAGAAAATATTCTTATTTAAACGTATTTTCTGATAATCATATAATTTATTTTACCCGTTCACCAGGCTTGCATTTCTGGAATACTTCACCTGGAATGCTTTTATAAAACATTTGAGCAAATGACAAATATTATACACAGTAAATGGCTTATACATATGTGTAGCAGAAACGTTCATATGCTCGGCACAAAAACCTTGAGGCTTACTTTTTCTAGGCCTCGCTAAAATAATGTATCGGCATTGCACATTAATTAAGTATTCCATATGTCTATTGAATGTTTTTATGGTTTAAAAATAAATTGTAACATAAGTGTTAAATTGCTTTTAATATATACAATAACAATGAAACCGACAGATCATATATGCGATCAATGTTCAGCATTATTCAAACGTCTTTGTCTCCGACTACAATTAACTTGTACTGCTTATGCCTTTGACATTGTTTAAGAGGGCATACGCAATCTAACTTATTTATTTTCAGACTTGATAGTTCGTTGAATAACAAACTAGAAAAAAGGTTCAGAAAACGTGGTACCAAAACATCAACGTAATTGGAATTGCAGTTGCAAAATTTAATAAGTTGTGTGTTTATGGTCAAACACTGATTTATGAACCTAATATATTCACACTGTAGTTAAATCCCAATTATGTATAAAGAATGGTTCAAACGACAAATAGTCACAATGTTAGGTCTTGGATTAAATACGAGTAAACGTGTCGGTATCGGCGTAAACGTGATCTCATTTAAGTAATCAACATTTTATGTATGGTGCCCTTAACACATGTTTAATTTTATTTAACATTTATCTTTCATATTTTTTTTCATGTTTTGGTTTAGGAATAAGAAAATAAAACAATGCACAATAACAAACAGACTAACATAAGGTCGAGAGGCGACATTCAATATGGCAAAAACAGGATTTTGTACAAAAATAAATAAGCTTAATTCTGCAATACTGTTAAATTATCAACATTCTATGGAGGCGAAAATAAATTATTTACCAAGTCTGACTTGATTCACTTAATGCACTAATTAAATGTTTGGTTTACGTACGTATTTATAACGCGCATTATAGTGTTATTACAACGAATTACTTTCTTCAAATTATGAAAATAATTTTATTTAGATAATTGGTTCAGCAAACCAGGAACAGATGACACTGATATGGTGAGCAACTAGAAGCTTGCATTGTGCAGATGTATTTTTATTTACTTATGTCAATTGTAAAAATTAACAATAACATTTTGTATGTGCAATTGAACTTTAATGATCATCGAATATGATAATGACTTATTTGTTGCTTTTGTGTTTGATTCTACAGAAGTTATAGATGTTTAAACCAGTTGCAGGGCTATCCGAACATCTCCTGTACCCCAGAATAAATCACACACCAAACGCGAGTCTGAATGGATCTTAATCAAACGTACCTATGCCAGCATAACATGAAAACATTACTGCCAAAACGTGTTGCGCTAATCGACTATTAGATAAACAATTTTAGTGCACTTGGGTCGTAAGTATTGGAAATATATTGAAACGATTATGGGATATGTTTTAAAGTTCTGTTATATTCATAGGCATATGGCCAATCAAAAAAAAATATAAAAGTTTCAGGTTTGAGATATATCTTTGGAAAAACTTAAACAAACTAGGTGAAAGAAAGAGCTTAAATAAATTGTATCCATATAACAAAAATAGCTATACTGCTTACGGCCTCTGAATACTAAAATATGACAACATTGATGATGTGGACGAGTATAGTTTCTGCTACATCCACACAAGACATTCTTATCCATTTCTTTTATAACAGAAAACAATTCTACAATATCACAGACCGCCCATGATCTCATCCAGGCAAAAATCATTACATTCCAATTATTTCTAAATTTCCTTCTATCTCTACGGATCAAACGAGAATACCATATGCTCGAATTGTAATATGATATTAATGGCCTAAATATTTTTTATACTCTTATGTTCGTTTACTTTACAAATATATGTAACTTGCAGTAGTTATACATAGTATTCTCTATTTACTAACAGATGCACATTGTCTTTACATTCAAACGATTTTAATAACACTGCAAATACGCGAGATCATACGCGAGATCTGTGTTACATTGGTTTTTACACACCCAATTACACGTCCATAACCTTAGTTACTAAAACGTTTGAGAGTAGAATAACCCAATCGTTATCTTTACGTATGATATACATAACATGCACAAACTGCGTAGACCTTTATTTGTGTACTTTATTTTACAAATGTTAGGCCTAAAATAATTAACTGCAATACTAGTCTTAAATTATATAAGTGTGCACATAAAACGACCACATACAAAACATGTGTTATTTTGAACTTGAGTTCATGTTGAAAAGATACACGAAGTTATTAAATACGTAATTGTTTTGAATTCGACCACGATAATTATCAATGCATATTATACATAATTTAACATATTCATATTTTAAGTCCAATTTGGCTCCTCAAATTAACTTGGACAAAACATGCATTTGTTTATCTCTTAATCAACGAAAATAAACTCTTAACAGGAAATGAATTATTTCGGCACTATATGATTAATATTAAGACATTTTTATTGGTGGCTAAAACTTGACATGATTACAGAACTTTCTGTCAAAACAATATAAAAATATAAATATAATAACTATTTTAATGCGTATTTCATATTTACTTCCTCATTAGCAAAATATTAGTATCTTTGCAATCGACGGTTTCAAACATTCAGAATTAATAAAGACAGTTTAATAAAAAAGACATACATACACCAGATCGATATTAACCGTTTCGGTGTATGTGTGTTGCTCAGATAGTTGTTGTTTATTAATATTTATAATAAAATGTTAAATCAAAAGGACAGAGCTGGTGTCAAGATCGCAACCTCGTTCTTTGTGTAAATTTGATGCTCGCGTGAACGTATAAGCAAGTATAAAAGGTGTTTATAATTGGAAAGTTCATAATAAATGAATAGCTTATGAGACGCCTTTCAATGTTTTATCTTCGTAAACTTGTGGTGGCATAAATCATCGTGTAAATGAAATTCTACGACACTTGTTTTAACACAAATTTGTAAACAACTTAAGTGATGGAGTAAGTGACACAATTGCAAAGCCCTATACATGATGCTAACATTAGTTACAAATAACAATTGGATTGTAATTTACGTACACCGTGATTATAAGTTATATTATACCCATATTTACAAATATTGCTACGTGCTGTTCGTAACAAAACATTATTGAATCTGTTTTCAATCGTAAGCATTCGCGCATCCGTTAGTGTCTCATTAACGTCGGGTGTGTTTGTTGTGGAACAAGCATATTGTTTGTGATAAAGCAATAGTTTTAGCTGAAACATCAAACAGAACATCAAAACACAAATCGGCAGGCGTCCGAAAACGTAGTATGCTATGATAAATACATCCATATGATTGTTGTTTTAGCTAAATGCACCCATATGAACAAATAAACTCATCAACACCATACATATGAAACCAACCTTGGCTAAAACTATAACAGTGCTAATTATGAATAAGCAAATTGTTGGAAACCTCTCAGTAAATTAGAACACAAATATTTACGTCATTCTATACATATTGAGTTGTTCGATATTTTAGTAGGCAAGTTAGTACTACGGTTGTATACGCATAAGACCAGTTGCAAATTTCAAACTTTAAAAACAGTCCATGTTAGTTAAGGTTATGCTAGAAATAAATCCTTGTTATATCCCAAGTCAGAAAGGAGAAAAGGGAATTTGTGTTAATTTCAAATGTGTATTAACTTGTCCAATGTTAAAACATCTTCGAATCTACTTACAGTTAATTTGAGCTTATATGGTCATAGAAAATTGTAATATGCTGTCTGTCTTACTTTTTAGTGCATTACATTAAAACATTTGAATTCATGTTTCATGTTTTCACATTATTTTACCTGTGCAACGAAAAAAACAATGCAACTTTTTGTAAAACTCCTGATGGTGAGCAGTGTTTTCAAATTAAACGAATCTGTAATTAAAACAATATAATTTCGCTTATTCCGACGTTGCTGTTTTTTTTGTCTGAATCCTTATGTTTAATTACCAAAAATGTTATTTCAAAAACAATCTTATGAACAAGCCTGTTGATAAGGAGGCCGATCCGAAAACTTACTGCAGTTATTTTAATATACACGATCTGAACTAGTAAGAAACATTCCCTAAAAACGATAATGAACGAACACCAAATCAAATATCAAGGCAGTATATTGCACAAGGCGAGCACACATATATCAATCGAATACAATCATATAACGTACAGTGGCATTTTTGTTGTAATGACAAATGATAACCCATGTTTCGTGATCGAAACTCCATGACAATATACTTTGGCATTCTGTGTCATCCCAATAAGAAATAAAAATCACTTGTTCAAGTAGATGAGCACTCATGTCTATTTCGCGTGAATGAAAAATTAATCCAATAATCAGGCCTTGGTTGACCTACTATGAGCCGTGGTATGAAAGTTAACATTATTTAAAACAAATACGTGACATAATTTTTTTCTGATCGGAATCTTACCAACACAAATTAAACACGAAATATCTTTAAACACATAAACAATTGGCGTTAAAATTATCATACATGTCATTTTGACGTAAATATATCACATCCACTCTGGATCAGAAACCATATTTTTTAATAAATCAATCTTATGGAGATAGTCGATATATGGGAAAAAATAAATGTAACCTACTTGAACACGTGTTTACGTAAAAACAGTCTTGATCTGCATACAATACTTTTTGGCGATGTTTGTGGAAACAAATGACTTATTTAGGCTTCACTTTGAAACGTTATTAAAATATCACGTTTTTAGATTTAATTTACGATGTTGATGGAATCCTTGAATAACAGTTCCAACAAATGAAGCTGTCGTATCTTTATTTCGGTTTAAAATGGGTTAGGAAAGCCTCATTCCTTATGCTTTGTATTGAGAAAATGAATATCCTGGTACTTTACATAGATGAATTACTGCAGAAAGCATTATACATTTAGGTTCTATTTCGTATGGATCATTATATACCTATGTCATGTTCATTTAAATGTTATTGGAGTTGTCCCACGTGATTGATGATGGAACCTATTGCATTAAATCGAATTCAAATGATCTTACTAGAACAAATTAAATCAGATAAGAAGTTGATGAATAACAAACACGTTAATAAATTCAGAGGAATTGGTACCATACAATAAAATAAATCAGAACATACGAATTTCATACAATTACATGTTGGTTTCGCTAGTATAATAAAAAGCTCAATCATACGTTATTTTATGTTAACTTGGAAAACCTTTCTATTCTGTGCAGATTGATTCATAAGAGGCATAGACACAGTTTTTGTTTTTTTAGTTATAAAACAAATACGAGTACCGTGTTTAAGTAATCACAATTTAAAATGTGGTGCCATATTTAAGACGCTTAATATAATTCATTAAAAAAATCATTCATATTCATCAATGGTTAACGATTGAGGAAATATAGTGTTCACATTAAGTCGTAAAAAGTCGTTTTACTAAGAGTAACTGCTTACTAGGTTTATACAATGTTTAACTTATTGATTTACCATTACTTAACACTGAATATAATACTTATCCACTTATAAAACTAATTGAGTTATATATGTCTTTACAGTTGTAATTTTTTTGTAAAAGTTATTGTACATGACGTATATAACTTTGTAACGAAATCGATCCTATTTAAAGTTGCATCACCATTACAGACCACCCATCATCCGATATCTCTTGCTAAATGCATCAAATTCAATTGATTTTCTCCTCAATATATAAATACGGAACGATCGAGAAGACCATATGTTGGAATAATAATATAACATAAATATTGCGGATATTTTGTATCGATCTTAAATTCGTTATTTATATGATATATGCATCCTTTTTATAAATATAATAATGTTACTTGCATACGTAATATACTGTATTTACTGATTAATTAAACGTGATTATGCAAACGCGTTACAAATTTAAGTATTTGTTTTTAATATGGTAATAATCAACACGTCTCTAAACCGTCCATAAGACACCGACTTTAAATAAATGAAACCAAAACAGTAATTAGTATTATTAGCTTATTGTGGCCAATTTGAAAGCGCATAACACACATGTTTCAATAATGGTTACCTTCGCAAAAGTGTTTTCGCGACATCATAAGCACATTGAGCTGTTCTATATTTTAAAAAGAAAGAAAGTAAACACAACGGTGTTTACGAATTCGGTTAGTTGTACATTCTTTGCGAACAAAGAAAGAAAACCTATTTATTTCAGTTAGGCGAATGCTACGTCTAGACCTTTCTTGTGTATCCCCAAGGCAGTAAAAAACTTAATTTTAATTTTAATTTTTAAGCGTGTGTTGTTAAAAACAAATGACATAATTGCTTCTTGTCTTACTCACTCGTGCATTA
The DNA here is from genome assembly GCA_007657795.1 of Dreissena rostriformis. Classification (NCBI taxonomy): domain Eukaryota; kingdom Metazoa; phylum Mollusca; class Bivalvia; order Myida; family Dreissenidae; genus Dreissena; species Dreissena rostriformis. The sequence continues at coordinate 108,973 of VMBQ01000881.1, read as the reverse complement.
AAACACAATGTGTATCGTTTATATACTCTCGCTAGTTTGCCTGTGTAACATAAGAAAAACCGGAATTGTAAGCCAACACTATACGTGTGTTAGAATATTTTCCAACTGAACAAGTGAATTGGAAACAATAATTAAATTAAGTCAATTCAGACGCAGCTGTTTTTTCTTAATTCTTAATTAAGTCTGCACACAATTGTATTGTTGCCAACCATCGTTCTAACAAGCAAGTTTTCTCTGTGTGAGTGGTAGGCAGATATGCACTGCCAATATTTTAAAATACGGTCGTAGATTAAGCTCACAAGCGGATTATAATATAGAATAGATTTGATCATCACTCATCCAACATAATAAAACAATGTTTGATTTGCGAAATTTATGACAATAAATTAAAAGGATTTTCCAGAATCTATGTTCAAGTGTATTAAAAGTGTATTACAAAACCATATAAACTTACTAGTTGCATTAACACAAAACTGGTCAGTTTTGTGTTTTAATATTAATCGTATTAGTGCTTTTCAGAAAGTCTTTCAGATGAATACATTGTTAGATCTTCAATCACATCCGTTGCAAATAAGAAACGATTTATAAGAAACGTTTTATGTATAAGATAAGAAAGGTCCAGCTACAGATCAATATCATGGCAGTAAATGGGAGAAAGCTAGCACAAAGCATGATACGAATACAAGGCTATTTAATACATTGACAAATGACAAATGTTCGGCAATTGTTCACGATCGAAACTCCCTGACAAACTAATTTGCCATTCTCTGTGATCCCTCTTAGAACTAAAAACTGTTAGGAACGTGTTATAGAAGACGAAGAAACATGTCTATTTCACATGAACAACAAATATACAGCTCATCCCAAAGTCATGACTTTGTTAAAAAAATAACATCGGTGGTGTTTACACGTATAATTAAGCTATTTTGTCGCTAGTGTGGACCACAGCACACACAAACGTTGTAATTGCGTAAGAAATGGGAACATACTAATTGGTTGAGGAAATGCAACTTCGTAATTAATTAAACGTATCAAATACGGAGGCATTTAAATAAGCCCAGTCTGAATATAATTGAATAATATGCATCGATGTAATTATTGGATTACAGAATACAGTCAGGGTTTCAGTTTGTTTCGAAATAGGATTGCTTACATTTTTGACAGCGCTATATCTTTATTTCCCTGTGGAAATACAAAGAATATGATTCCATAACGCTATCTTGACAATTTATATTAATAAAATCCACGATATATCGGGGATATATTATTTCCATTTTCCCAATGTTTAGAACTAACTTCACAACCGGTGCGAAGGTACTTTCTTTCATTTGTTTACTTAAACGCTATAACATATTATTTATGTTCAAGCGACGCAAGATTAAACGCACATTATAACTTATTTTATGAAATCAGACATGATTTTAGTGGTTTAATCCTTTTTTTCTGAAAATTACTCTGTACATTCTAAGAATTTGCGTTATGTAAGTTTCAAAATGTGTATATTTGCAATAAACATATTTGCCAATGCATTAATCCTCTTTTGTGTCTACAACCTGCATATCGAGGTTAAACTTTTTTTATCGTATATTACGCACTTAGGTATTTAAATAATTAATGATGCAACAAATATTCGAGGTAAAATGACCACTTTTTAATGCTACGTTAAGTAAGTACTTTTTACGTATTGAATCGTTAGCTTATTTATGGCAACGTTTTCGTTTGATTTGCCTTTCACTGGAATATCGCGTGGTTTATTCGTTTTCGTAAATGGCAAAATCTCGAAATAAATAAATATTCTACAACATTTAGAATAACGCACGTGATCGTAAGTGTATATTTAATGTGCAAATGGCATATTACCCTGTCTATAAAACCATCGGCATATATGTTAAGTACCATAAATGTAATTTATTTATCCCAGTTTTCTTGACTGGTCATAAGAACCGTGAATGTCTAACTGTAAATAACGCATTTGTTTTTTATTTTTTAAACACTGTACTTGTTTGCTATTTGTACATGATCCATATTAACAATGCATAATTTAACCAACGGATGTTTAATGTTCTTTATGGATACACAATGTTTACAGTTTAGCTTCGTTCAGCCGGGTCGGTGGTGATCTACTCGTTATTGGTTTGCCGTTTTTATCCGCCCGAATGTTGTGTATGTGATTCTTTAAATAAAAGAACTACAAAAAGGGTTGATTTGAATCGATATGACCACCATCTTATAAACTCTAGTTTCCGTTCATGGCAGCGACCAAATTTAAGTGTTTATATGGCTTATTGAGGGCTTAATTATCTGGCAGGGGCTTCTGGTAATTTGGTTGTTTAAAACATTAGCGATATCAGTGAGTATATACGATTTTATAACACCCTTTTATTTGTTCAATCTTAAAATCGATTAATGAATAAAACGGCGAATATCAAATTAAATATATTAATGATTAATTAATATATAATGGTACCATGGTTCAAATATTGTTTACTGCAATGAAATTCAAATCGCAAATACCGGCACTGACGTCTTTTCATGACAGGTATAATTGTAAACATGGGTGCACCATAACCTAACAGACGAGTAGGTGGTTTCCAACTTACTCTTATTATGACGCAGTTTCCACCATTTTCGTAAATGCGTATTTTTTGTATTATACCTCACAGTTATTAAATATTCAAAACTACAAAAGAGCTTTTTCAATGACGGCAATCAGACCAATCAGATTGCAGATGCAATCACAGTTTGTTGTTTGTAAGTATGATATCAAGCACACATGAATAATAATAACAATAGTCCATGGTATCTACCTTTACCATTCCAATGCTTCAAGCAAACGTTTTATGACACATCCAATATATCGCTAGAAGCTCTTGAATCAAACATATTATGATAGGATAGTATATAAATGAAATAGAAAATACACTACATTACCCGATTTCAAACAGCATCAGCCATTTTCCATATCGTTATACATCGCTTATGTCTTATTCCATGCTGACTAAACTGCAAATATATTAATGAATTCAAACAACTATCGAACAAAATAATGAAATATTAATCCAAGCTTTGATGTAAGCATAAATACTAAGTTAATGTGTACATGTTAGGCCTCCCAATGATGTATGTAAACATGAGCTACACGGGGTTAGGCATGTGTATAAATATTTTAAACATGGGATCAACAGTTAAATGCTCTATTCTAACAACAGTGTCAACATTGTGTCTCTACATAAACATTTGATACAAAACGTGTGTATATTATACACCATGAACGAAACCTATATGATGACACTCGTTGGCACCAACATTACATGTTTTCCTTAATAACAGTAATGATACAGCAACGTCTCTATAAAAATAATTACGTTTCATGGTTCTCGTGTCGTTCGAGTCGTAATAACATTCATTACAACACCCATGCACAAAAACTCAATTAAAGTTCCAGGACAATAAAGTGTTTGCATGCACAGACAAACAGTGGTTTGTTTCATATTGGTAGCTGAGGTATGAAGCGGGTACGTTTTTGCATTTCACCAATTTGGTGTCGAAGATCTTCTGAAAGCCTGATTTCCCAAATAATGTTTTTCAAATAATAATAATAGTTATCGTTGCCAACTAAAGTATAACACACGCCTTGGAGTTTATTCACCAAACTGTAGACGAATAAGTATTTGACTAGAGAATAAGTATGGTCTTATACTTCAGTATGGTCTGAAAATGGTTATTTCGGGTTTTATTTTGTATATGATTACTTAATAGTGAGATTAATACTTATTGTTTAGTTTTCGAAATATTTGTGATATCATTTTTGTTAACAATATGCAGAAAATATTGTTGAATTTATGAATAATAAACCTTGGTCTGTATTGAAACAAAACGGATTGATCGAGTCCATTTAACTTTTCGTATATGTGGTATTTATTTGAGAATATGTGAGATTGCATGTCTGTCTATTTCAAAAAAAGATTAACAATTATTGCTTTTTAAGTGTTGACGTCTGCCAAAATATTAACTTTGTAATAAGATTAATCATTGATATGAAAAGAAATGACATTTTGTGTCGTTTATTTATATTTAAGAGTTACGTGAATGCAAATAGTTGCCAATTATTTAAAAAAAATATGAGTTATTGCGTACCTGAAATTGCTATTGGAATTTGTATTTCAAGTAATTGATTCAAATATGTATCCAGTGTTTAATTAGCAAGCGTTCTTATTCGAAACGTGTTTGCAATTTATATTATAATTAAGCACCGGTTATCGCTGTCAAGGTAATATGATTTGTTTGTAATGTCAAGTGCGTAAATGCGGAATATAAGTGTTTTATATGAACCAATTCGTAAATTATTAAATACAATAATGTCCATGGTTGTTGCAGTTCTAAGAAATATGGCATATGTTTCACTACAGTTGTAGAAGATACAACGTGTGGTAATGGGTTCTGTGTTTATGTTTATGTTTTAATATACGTTGTTTTTTTTGTTTTTTTTTTAAATAAACGCATACTTATACGTTTTATACATCTGTCTAATACTCCGTCAAATTGTAAAAGATTCTACGTCATTTGACATTTATGCAAAGATTGAGAAAATTATCTCTTTAAACTTAATTGTAAATGCGTTTTTCTTGTTCTTACACATGTATATTTATAAACTAAAAAACAATATTAAGCTAACAACTTTAACTAGTTGTCCTCTAAGATTATTTCAGTTGTATTTAAGCTCGAATGGTTATGAAATATTGTGCAAATACAATTTAAAAAATGTTGAGTCATATGCGTTTATATATTATTTTTAACATGCCTTAGTTGTTATTATACAAAGTAAAAGAACATCGTTCATCAGGGAGCTAAATAAAGCTTATGACGTAGACTTATCGCGAAGATATATTTTCATTCATCAGTTATAATCATTTGAAAATGATAACATTATAAAGCATTAAATACTTTCGACGATCGAATAATTTTAATTATTTCTGCAGTATTTATTAAATTGTGTTTCACCACCTGAATCGCTAAAAAAAAGTATAAAATGCAAGCTGATATAAAATAGTCTGGATTGCAGAGCGTTTTTTGAGATAGCCTTTAAATAAACACGACACTGGTCCGTGTCCCAGTTGCGGAAACCCTTTTCTGCTGTGTATTTCTTTAATAGTATTCGTGTTTTTGTCGGAACTTTCTAGTTCCGAATTTTAAATATATCGATTTACGGACAAACTTCAAAACAATCCAAAATCTGTGAACAAGTCTCTAAAATGTACATTAACACGTAGCATGCTTTTTATAATAATATTACTGTTATCAATTGCCAATAACCGAAGTTTTTATAAATTTTAATACAGCAAGGTTGGTTGTCATTATGAGTTAAACTAACGATTAACTAACATGTGTTTGAAACACTGTAAGTTAATACACGAAACAAAATTCAAGCAGAGCTTTGTGAAGAATGCAACAGGTTGACATGAGTAACAAACTAATTTACAACTAATCTGTTCCGGTAAATATGGTGTGTTGTGTCAATATAAAGAAGTGAAACTCCAGAAGCTGCAGCAGTATTGCATTTCTATCATACACACCGTCTTGGTCCTTTACTTATGGCAAGGAACCAATTGCCAAAACGGTACAGTACGGCTAAACAACATATACACATAGTATAATAAAGCTGGGGTCACCGCCTTGGAACGGTCAACGCTAAGTACAGGGGATTAAAACCGGTTATAGAGCGCTCAACCTCACACTTGGCCCAGTAATTTTCATGATATGTATAAGTGTAGATAAAATTTAACCTCATAGCATTGCAACTCAAATTAAACAGTAATAAAAGGGAATTAAAACGCATTCAATTTAATTACTATCTAATTAATAAATGATAGGTAGGAGACCAGAGCAACAGAGTTACAACTTGTTGAGGCACGATGAAATGAAATGACGAACACGCATCAACTACATCCCTTCTTTTTACAAAAAGATTTTAGATTATAGCATCATATAGTCAATATTTCAGATCATCATCGCGCACCAACAGGAAAACTGCTTTGCGTTTCCATGAACAATGATGTCAGTTTATAAACGTGTACAATTGTGTATGATTTGTGCAGAAGAAATAAACAGTTTTTCTTTCACAGAAAACTATAGATTTTTAGTCGTCGATCCGCATACTTTGCAACGATAGTTTTAACGATATTTTCAACTTGTTGTGTAAAACTGTTTTGTAAAATCTTCGAAAATATTCACACATTTTTAATTATTTAATAATTTAGAATATAATTTCATCTTAAGCATACAGTAAAATAATTATGTTAAAATCTCTTCAGGACATGAAAAACATGTTCAGTCATGATTGCGTTGTATTAAGTATTGTGAATCTGGGCAGATATTTTTTGCGATAGACTTCTGGCTTTTAGTATAAACTTAGGAATGATACGTTCACAAACATTTCGTAACCGAAACATTTATAGAAAACATTAAACGTAAATTAAAAAGTAATTTAAAACATTGGCACAATCACCTGTTTTAGTAGTTCTTTATTCGTGAACTGGATTGGTTGGATTTATGTTTCATGTGAGCAAAACCTCAATGGTGCCCATTCGGATGGTATATGAGAATATTCAACAGTCAAAGTGCCAACATTCGACATGAAATGAACAAAGAAACACGAGAGGCGTTCAAAATAGTTGCCATACATTGTATATTTCAGAGACGACCATGCGTGCCACCCATATTTATTGGAGCTTTCAATCGCGATAAATACTTGCCATTTGTCAATTGCAAATGTCTGGCTCTCTGTTTCATCTTAGAAATGGCAAATTGATCAAGTTTATTCGTGTTTGCTGTATGGATCAGCACTTAGAGATAAGTTTTGCTAATATATTTGGACACTTATTTCATTTCAAATTGTCAAGACACGGTTAATAAAGTAAGGTATGTTTAATATTCAGTCCACGATATACACTCAAGAAATGATTTCTATTCGTACGAAATAATATGTATTTATTTATTTAAAAACTTGGTGTGTCAATTTTTTACTTTATTTCTTTATATTTGAGTTATTCATTGGAATATTTAAAATGATGATTAATTTTGATGGAAATGTGCATTTCCATGTGTTTGTAAGCCATAAACAAAATATGACAAATGTGTATGTTTATGCATATTCTAAACTTAATACGTTTTCGTTTCTTTCCTTGGCGGATAAGATTCTTTACAAATCAAAGACATAAACTTGACCCCATATATTTGGCGAGATCAGACAGTGTATACCCCCATCAAAATTACACATCAAGCCTTTTTTCTAGCTTTTAGTTTATAAACATGCTCGTCTTAAATTTGTTTTCATTTGGAATGGGTTGAATTTGTTAAACTTTCTTTATTATAAATAGATGTAATTGAGCTGTATTACTATAATTATGCTCTATCTATGTGATCGAAGCTATAGATTTGTAAGTAACAACATTCCGATGTCCACATTCAGTGTGTGCACACTGTTGAGTTTAGAATGATAATAAATGAGTGTCACAAGTGCGGTTGCAACGTTTGTTATTTGGGTTATACACACTAATACGCTGTCATTGTTTTAATACTACACAAAGTCAGCCTTGAGAAAATCTGCCAAATATACCGTGACACAATTAAGGCAGGTACCTGTGTAAATGTTGAAATTCCATAATTCTATTTAATACTATGGTATTTCCAAGATGTAACACACCTACCCCCACCCATACCGATTTTCAGCAATTATATTTATCGATTATGGGTTATAACGTTCACATATACATGCACCCGTACAAAACTGCTAATATGTACATGTACTTGCTGTAAATAACATAAGTACGAACTATGAGTGAAATCACTAAACATGTGGATACGCTAACATTTTCGTATTTACTCGAGTACTTCTGACTGATTTATGTGTCTGCAACCTGTTGTTTTATTGCAGTTTCAATAAAACATACCATATGTGATGTCATATATGTTGTTTCTGTTTGAGTATTTTATTATACTTGATGATAGTTTAATTAACTTACGCAATGAGCAGATGCGTTTCTTTTCATCATGCACACCGTTGTTAAGATTAAGTGCAAGACAAACTAATTCGTATATTTGTTATTTTACATACATTGAAATACGTATGATGAAATGGGCAACTTTCGAGGACTTCGAGGTTTTTATAACGCTGTTACAACGATGCATGTTATTTGATATTTTTAAAATCTCAAATGGTTGAGACATTGCGAGAACAAACAAAAACTTTTTATCAATGAGTTTGTGTTTATTAGATTATGCGATCTCATTAAGTAACAAAATGTCACATCAAAGGTGGTCACCTTTGCTTTTAAGCAATAAATTCAAATCAAGCGAAGACATGTCCCTTTCCCTTTCGAAATAGAATAAGGAAACAAAACGCTCCATTACATTTGAATGAAGCTTGGACAAGTTTGCGCCCTGATCGAACAGCGTTAGATTGATCTTGTGTTCGAACAAGGCAATCTTAGTGGGTAAAGATGGGTAATTTCTGAATCTTCCGAAATCGTGTCAGTCATAGTGCATTATTTCTACAGAAGGTTAAGGGCTAGCGGTTGTGTTTAGGTTATTGAACTACTTGGCCAGGTGACGATTGAATTTTCTAGCGCGAAGATCTGGCGATTCACGAGGAATTGAAACCACAGGTTGCCATTTGACATATCAAGACATAATTGTGACCATGTTTGCTGATTATTTTCAGAGAGGGTGCTTTAGTTTAAATTGTTTAACCGATTCTACATGTTTGTGCACAGAAAACTGCATGATTGATGGCAAGTCAGAATCTCGGAGCCTCCTGACCAGTCAGTTTTAAACAGAGCGGTAAGTTAATTACTTTCCTCCGAGCCGGATTGTTCAGTCACTGTTTTGTTGTGAGTTGATTTCGCCGACCCTTTCTTACAGATACCACCGTCAATCGGCAATGGCAACCAGACTGGTTCTCGTCGAAATAAAATGGCGTGCCAATGTTTGAATATAAATCATCGGATTATTACGAATTAATAAAAGTGTTAAATTGATTATTTCAGAAATTGAACTTGAAACAAATAAGTCTTCGAAGGATAGTGTACTGTGATTCAAAGGTAAGTGCCACTTCAAGTTCTGGACATAATTCATGATTAAATACGAACATTTTAAAAAGCGTATAATAAAATAGATCATAAACATGCCTGAAATAATTTAAAAACAAAATGAGTGCGGTATAATTGGAACGTCACTTAAAATGATGGTATCTTATCAGAGTGATTGGTACCAGATTTTATTTATGGCTGATAAGCTAACAGACGGAGTTCATATGATTTACAGTGTATCTCAGAAATCAGATTTAGGTCCACAAATCTATATTATGTTAACAAAACCCAGTGAAACTATTTGGGGAAAGTTGAACAGTCTCACAAGTTCTACGCAGACGACTCCCTTCTGTATTGTAGTGCCGGTACCCAGCCCCCGAAACACGCACATGCCTCATGATGGGGAACCATTGACCAATCATAACGGTGCTTACTGGGGCACGAGTTATCACGCTCTCTTCTTGCACGGGCTGTTGAAGTGAGTAGATGTGTTTGTCTCAGGTTAGTATTTCCAGGAGGATTTATGACTATGTGTAAGCCTGTGACTGTAAATGTCAACCTGTGACTGTGTGTGAATACGTGTTTGCCTGGAGGTGTATTTCCAGAAGGATTATTGTCATTTTGTGACGAGCCGACGCGTTTCCATCGAGGACGTCGATGACGATTTGTGCTATCCTGAAGAGGATTCCAGTCGATACCAATAACAATTATCACTATGAGCAGCTCAGAATCCAGCAGAGGTAGTGATGATGACAGCTCTTAAAGCGAGTCTGAGCATAAAAGGATGTCTCCTAAAAAAACAGCGCTCTCTAATACAGATAAAAAAGGGAAAGTCGATGAAGAACCTGATGCTGCAGAATACGATCAGCAAAAGAAATAGAGTTATAAATAGAAGCCTGTGACGATAATGGAGCTGGCCCATGCTGCAATGTCAACATTTGATCAAAACCAGTTGTCATTCATACCGTACGACCAGGTTGGCGTGATCGGGACGTGGTTGCAGGGATTATGAAGATGCCGAGAGCCAAGTGCGAGGAAAAGTGAAAACTTCTGCTGAAATCTACACGCCGGTTCAGAACACTATATCAGAAGTCATCACTGATGTGGTTCTACAACATCATAAAAGTGACCTGTTTCAACAGTACAAGCATTTGGATCAAGTCAAGTCAGTTGACCCGAAAAAGACCAAGTCCGTCATGAACAGCAATCATCCGCTGAAACCAAAACTGAGTACGTACAGTATCTTATGTGAGAAGAAAGCCAAGTCCCTTCCAGAGTTAGGCATTCAGAAGATAATCACGCTCGGGCACTGTGGAAGGCAACAGACGAACAGGACAAGGCATGCTATCAGAAAATATGTGATAAGAGGAAGGAGGTGTATGCAGAGGAGATGAAGAGTATGCTGCCCTACAACCGGAGGACACCGTGAGACAGAATACACTTGCTGTACTTGGACAACACTTCAGGCGCATATATTAAGCCCCTTTTTCTAGACCGCTGCTCAAGTGTTGTTTTATTTACAACGTTGCTACAAGTTTCAGAGACCTGTGATGGTCAACTCCCTACGTCATTGACCCATATTTGCTGGTCAGCAGTTGTTGCATCATTATTGGACGTAATGTCATTGTGTATTTTTTCATGTCCGATGGTGGTTTGCATTCCACTATGTATTCATTTCCATGTCGAAGGTTGTTTCATAATAGGCAGCTATTTAAATCTCGAGCATTCCTTTTTTTTTAAATAATCATGTTGGAATATTTAGGTTAAATGTGGTGCGTATTTTTAAGGTAATGTATATATAATTTGGCATAAATGTAATTTTATAATTATAATTATACAAAGTGGCCAAATACACCAGGTCAGCTCTCTAACTCGGACAGTTTTTATTGCCATAGATGGTGACTGTATTTATGGGCTTAATATGTTGACTAAGTTTATAACAGATTTTCTGCACTTCTGAATTATTTGCTCTTGAATTATTTCAAATTTGCCGAATTAATGTTTACAGCTCTCTAATAGAAAGCTTTAGGTCACTATTTTTTGTTTGCATAAATAAAACGTGATGCAACTTTGGCTATAGCCAGCTTGATTGGAGACTTAGATTAGGATAGTATTAGGGACTATTTGGGTCATGGTCACTGTTACAAAAAATAGGAAATCAGTGTCCACTCAGTACATTGAGTTTTGATAGAAAAAACATTCACATTATTTTAAGGTTAATTTAAACATACTCAGATTGTGATTCCATTGAGAGAATGTAAATTTAGAGAATTTCGGGTCATGGTCACTGTTACTTTGCATAAAAAGTCTTCTCAAAATATTAACTTGTTTTATTCATGAATAGTTGTAAATTATTTGCCAGATAGCTTCCATGTAGACTTATCCTGGAATTGCATTTTTTTCGGGGCAGTTGGATCAATGTCAATTAAAAACAATGGTGCTTACAAACTTGAGTTTAGATAGAGGTATTGTTCTGACATTGTGTATGTAGGTGGCGTACGTGCATATTCAACTTGAGATTGCACTTTTATTTAAAATAAATTAGGTTGGTATGTTAAATGTATAATGCCTGGTTTCATAAGTAGACATGTGTTTTGCTGTGTACATTATTTTCTGAGCCATCATTTGATTTAGTTGTCTTAAATGTTAGCCTGTGACTGTGTGAAAAAGTGTTTGCCTGGAGGTGTATTCCCAGAAGGGGTATTGTATTGTGCCATCCTGACGAGGATTCTAGTCGATGCAAATTTGAGTATCTAATTTATTGTCGTTGCTAGTAGTTGCAGAAGTTGAAGACAGAACCAACGAAAAATAAGGAAAAAACCTGACATAGTCAATTTGAAACAAGACTTCCAGAAATTTACTGAAGAATTCACAACTCAGAACCAAAAAAGTAAAGATGTTAATCTTCTCTGGGACATTTTTTCAAATAAAGCAGAGAGATTTGTTAGATAAACATGTATCAAGCAAAATGACAACGCAAAGATTCAGCCAACCATGGATTAATAGAACCATCAAAAGATTATCAGCAAAGAAGCAAAAATATTATAATCAAGCTGAGCAAAGTAAAAACCCTGCAGACTTTAAAGAGTTCAAACAATGCAAGAAAGAGTGCCAACAAGAATGCAGGAAGCTCATAACCAATACATTAGTGACATGATGGATGAGGATAATAAGAACAATCCAAAGAAATTATACAGCTACATAAAATCCAAAGGTTGTGATTCTAATAGTGTATCACCACTTAACTCAAATGGCACACTCCATAGTTACAGTAAAATGAAAGCCGAAATACTCAACAATTAGTTTACTTCAGTATTCACAACAGAAGACCTATCAAACTCTCCAGAACTTGAAGATACAATTGAGGAAGTTCCACCTATTATTGTAAAAAAGAAAAGCATTCTAAAACTCCTAAAAGGCATAAATGTCCATAAAGCTACCGGACCAGACAATATTTCATGGATCCTGCGTAAAAGTGTATGTGAAGAAGCAGTAGATGCCCTTGTCTTAATATTCCAAACATCTATAGACTGCGGTAAAATTCCGGAAGCATGGAAAGAGGCATTCATAACGCCACTGTTCAAGAAGGGGACAGGAGCCTACCGTCTAATTACAGACCTGTATCACTGACCTTCATACGCAGCACAGTTCTTGAGCATGTGATCCAAAGTAATGTCATTTCCCACTTGGACAACCATGATGTCCTAAGTGATGCACAACATGGCTTTCGCAAAGGCAGATCCTGTGTTTTTCGCACAGTTCAAGATCTCCAAAATAGTCTAGATGAGGAACAACAAGTAGACGCCATACTCCTATATTTTAGTAAGGCGTTCGACAAGGTGCCCCATCAACGTCTCCCCACCAAGCTGAAGAGTTACGGCGTGCGAGGCAATCTTCTGCATTGGATAGCCGACTTCCTGACTGGAAGCACACAGTCAGTTGTCCTTGAAGGCAAGCACTCAACTAGAACGCCAGTAACCTCTGGTGTCCCCCAAGGCACAGTCTTGGGGCAATTGCTATTCCTCATTTACATACACGACTTGCCCAACTGTGTCAATCCAAACCAGGACTCTTCGAAGACGACTGTATGCTCAACAATGTTTTCAAAACATCCGACGATGCAAAACAACTAAAGATTGACCTCGACAATCTACAAGAGTGGGAAAACAAGTGGCAAATGCAATTTAATGAAGACAAGTGCGAGGTCTTACGGATAACAAATAAAACCAAACCGATAATAACTGATTATAAGATTCATGGAAAAGTATTAGCAACAGTTAAAACCGCAAAATATCTAGGTTGCAACATCTCCTCTGATTTATCATGGAACACTCATTTAAACATAATTACTACAAGGGCAAATAACACACTTTGCTTTCTACAAAGAAATACATACAGTTGTTCCCAAAATGGGCAAGAAAAGTGCTATAAATATCTTGTCCGGCCTCAAATTGAATATGCTGCAACTGTTTGGGACCCTTATAAACCACTTAACACCAGGTGAAATCTTTGTAACATAGACAAATTGAGCAAATTCAAAGAAGAGCAGCAAGATATGTAACAGAAGACTATCGGCGTACAAGTAGCGTCGCAACTATGCTACAACAACTATCCTGGGACAGTCTAAAACAGCGCCGTGAACATGCAAAAGTTAATATGATGTACAGGATAGTACACCATCTTATAGCCATTCCAATTGATCCCCATCTAGTTAGTCCAACCATAACATACACCAGAGATCATTGCTGGAAATATATGGTACCACCATCTCGACTTAAACTACATGTACACATGTGCTCATTCTTCCCAAGCACTATCAGAATATGGAACTCGTTACCATCTACAGTTGTTGCAGCCACTACAATCGAGGACTTTAAGTCCAGGCTGCAGTCGGTCGCCCTGATAATCGGCCGTTTTTATCTATTTAAAGCTCACTGTAAAAATTCATGTAGAATACACCGATTTTAACGCATGGTTCTGTTCTGAACGACACATGTACATAGTTTACCAACTCCGACATTACTCGTATTCGAGGCTTGAAATTTATTTGAAGAAGAAGAGGTAATCGGTATAAATACCACACTGGTGTCAGAAGTTGTATGAGTGTAGTTGTGTCTAAACGGTTAGGCTTGTTGCAAAATCAATCGGCATCATAGAATTAAGTTTGGACCAACGGATCGAATTTAATTTGAAGTGTGTTGTAACTGTTCGTTTCATAAACGTGTTTCTGCTGTTGGCTTTTTGAACGCAGAGTTCGTCTATTTTTAGACGTGTGTAATTAACAAACGGCATCATAGTCTAATTTCATTTGTTCGCATTCGCCGGCCGTGTGATCAGTAGGCGCAAAATGTCGTGCGCAGCAGTTCCAAAGAAAAACGTGATTGGTCAAATACTATTTATAACAGTGTCATTGCTTGTGTAATCAACAGATTGGTCTCTTTGCTTAACAATTTTTACGTGACCAGTTAGCGCGAATTTTGTGCGCAGCACCTCATGAAAAACGCGATTTGTCNATTTTTGACCCCTGTGACCTTGCCGTTGAAGTAAGGGTCTGCGTTTAGGTTTCAAAATCTGCGTTTAGGTTTCGAAACATGCTCATAACTTCTATGTCCCTTGAGATATAACCTTCATATTTGGTATGCATGCCATGTTTATATGGACGAGGCCTTTCCATACGCACAAAAATTTTGACCCCTGTGACCTTGACCTTGAAGTAAGGGTCTGTGTTTACGTTTCAAAATCTGCTTTTTGGTCTGAAATTAGACCGCGATACACGAGATTCGGATAATATGGGCGATATAAGAGTAATAAAATCGTGTATCGCTTAGTGTGTCGCGCAAAATATCGAGTGTCGCTTTGTGTTTCGTGTGTCTTCCTTTGAACGCGAGACACGATATTTTGCGCTATACTCAAAACGACACACAATTTGTCGCACGATACACGAAGCGACACACGATATTTTTCGCTATACACTAAGCGACACGCCATATTTACCACAATATATCTCCTTTTGGGCTACCTACACAAGGGCGATATTTTGTGGAACATTCTCGCGCGTCGCTTCGTGTATCGCGCAAAATATCGTGTGTCGCTTCGTGTATCGCGCAAAATATCGTGTATCGCTTCGTATGTCGTGTGTCGCCCTTGATGAAAGAAGGGCGAGATTATAGATGGCACTATCCGGATTCCGTAGTTATGCGTGCAGCAGGAGTTGCTCTACGAGGCCAAAATTAATTCGGGTGAACTTTGACCCTCCCCGAGGCTAGTAGGGAAGGCCTTGGTCGGCGATGGCGAGGAGGAAAACATTGAGCATGAGCCTCGCGGGGAGAGGGGCCTTTGTCATACCGTACCTCTACCAGGACCCCGGGGCTCAGGAACGGATAAAGGCCGAGATTGCTTCCCAGATATCCGAGTTGGAAGCAAATATCACGGCTCGCTGGGAGGAGCTTCAGATGAGAATGAGAGATTATTTGCCCCAGAGGAGGGACGTAGGGCGATACGTTCAAGGGAGCGTAGCCCTTATTACGTTTCATCAAGCGCCCTTTTGCCACGTATGCACCGGTGCGTGTAAGGTAGTAACCGCGTGCCGTCCTTTCCACAAGCGACTCTCGTGAAGCCCGCACAGGGACTTCCAAGCCCTCCGGCAACAAGCCTTCCTGCCTCAAAAACCCTACTATTTCAAACAATATTCCTATTCTATCTTACCCTTCTGTCATACACAACCCTCCTGCTTCACTCACTCCTTCCACTACACTTAACGCCCTTACTTAACAGACTACCCAAAATCTTGCAGTATGACGGCCGTAGCAATTGGCCAGTTTTCCGAGGTAAGTTTGAGTGTTATGCGAAGCTGCACACATGGTACGATGAGGGCGCCGATGGCCTGGCTTGGTGTTTGGTATGGTAAGGCTATCGATGTGTATGCAGTGCTAACAAAAGGGAGGGAAACTATTCCTTATAAGGAGCTTATGCAGCGCATATAGGCACGTTTTGATGTCAGGGAGCTCCCTGGTACTGCAGGGGTGTTTCCAAACCGCCCTTCAGTAGATAGGGGAGTCACTAGATGACTGGTCCGATCTGCTGCTTATGATGGCCTGCCCCAGCGAACGCCACCGAACAAGAAGTGGCAAAGCTCTGTCACGGGTTGCTTGACAGGGAGGCAGGATGGTAGGTAAGTATGCAGCAGCCCACCTTTATATGCAATGCGATGAATAACATCAACATGTTCAACCACATCCAGTTAGCGTAATCAAGAGGATTCGAGGTGGGTTCACGAAGTTTAAAAGGGAACCACTCCAAAGGGGTTAGGTGGGTCGGGGTCGACAAATTGACCCAGGTGGTCGCAAAAATACAATCTGCCGTACAACGATTGCCAGCTCTTGTGGGACCCCGGATGCTGTTTTCACCGCGTCAGACAACCGGTTCAGTTGTTCCGTCCCGATGGAGACGAGAGATTCTATGGCGAGTATGCGGCCGAAAGTCAAATTTTCGCCCTGTGGGATCAAAGCGAGGCAGATATGGTTCCAATTGAGATGATTTATGACGAGATTGTCTTCAAAATACCAAGTCCGTGCCCAAAAAATGAGGTGATTCCCCTGTCAGTGACCGAGGCGGCTGAGCAGGCAGGGACGCCTCCATTCAGGGTTCTGTTGACGGCCTGGTTAGGTTAACGATTGGTAACTGCTGGTATCAGGAGCGGTTGTATATAGCTCCTACAGATGTCGAAATGCTACTGGGTTTTGATATT
The DNA here is from genome assembly GCA_007657795.1 of Dreissena rostriformis. Taxonomy (NCBI): domain Eukaryota; kingdom Metazoa; phylum Mollusca; class Bivalvia; order Myida; family Dreissenidae; genus Dreissena; species Dreissena rostriformis. The sequence continues at coordinate 92,140 of VMBQ01000881.1, read as the reverse complement.
TTGTTAAATCCTGGCAGGGCCATAATTACTATGGCAGATTCCACTATTCATGTTGATGGACAGGAGCTTCCAGAGGGGAGGCCTACAGTATTCCAATGACGTGCAAGATGCAGTTCCGTTCATGCTGCCTACAGTGCCAGAAGTCGCCCGTGATCCAGGAACGGTCATTGGCGAGAGCACTGGAGGAGACCATGGGGATTGTGGTGCGTGGATGCGTTTTGCGTGCAGCGGTTTGCGGTCCAATCTGCGGAGACAGCGAGCCGAGAGGCGGCAACAAAACAAGCGGCTGACAGGGCCGACCAGGTGGCGGCCAAAATAGCCAAAAGAAAGGCGATTCATCAGCCCGTCAGAGAAATGGCCGAAAGAACCGCTGGTGATAACACTTCTCCGGCCACTGGATGGTCAGTTCCGGCCAGACGGGAGGCGGGAGTTGCCGCGTGTGACCGCTAGAGTGGCGGTGAATCCGGATACCAAGTCACCGCAGATGACCACAGGAGGGGCGTGAATCCGGATACTGAGTCGCCGCGAGTGACCGCCGATAGGGGGGCGCATCCGGATGCCGAATTGCCCCGGTTGACTCACGGGAGGGTGGATTTCGAAGACCTGTCATGCGTGAATCTTTAGGGTGGCGACCCCCTGGTTCTCGCCGTTGGAAGTGGTCCCAGCGTTGAAAATAAGGGATTAAATGTCAGGTAATTTAATTTAGTGTTATTGGGTTTCTGTTTTGTATTTTCTGTTTTACCTCCATTTATTCTAAAAATAAACCACTTAATTCGATGGGGTGTATTTAGACCTGCCTAATTGAAACTCTGTTGTGTTATATGTTCAATACCAAATTTTATGAGTGTTTATAAGTTTTGAATTTCAAGTGAATAATGCAGTCCCGTGCGAAAGGCATGGACTCTCATGGGGGCTGCTATGCGGATGTATTTGTCGTCAATTTTTTTTTTTAATGTTGAAATAGATCGTAAGGGGTTGCTCCTGTCCATTCTTTGTGTGGACAATCAAAGTTCATGAGTTACCAGACCTTATTTTGAAAAAAAAAAGAACTTTTGCAGATTTGTATTAACAAAGATTAAAAAATACAGCGCATATCGTAATATTTTAAACGTCGGTGTATAATTGATTTATTGCACTTAAAAAAAACACATAATCATCAATACGTATACATTTTAAGAATTTTCAAACTGTAATTGTAAGTGGTATATGTAATTTTCGGATCGTTTGACATTTATACATAACACGGCACCACTAATTAATCACCTGTACATGTACGTAGTATATTGTATAAGCCATGGAAGCAATTACATATAATCAATTATTAAACTGAATTAAACGAATATTAACCCTTGATTGAAAACATAAAGAGAGATGGGGTAAAACAGGTTTTGTGCGCTCAAATATGGCAATTGTCGAAATTGTGTCTTCGTTGAAGTATTGTATTCAATGAAGTATTACGAAACAAAATACTATTACATATCCAATTAATCACTTTCAACGTAAATGGTAATAAAGTGGTCATAAAGCAGGATTAACAAAATACAGTTTTACACACAATGTATAAAACATCTTAGAGTATATTACGTAAACGGATACGTTGTGCCACTTTTATTTCTGTTCACCAATTTACTTTCTATAATGTGTTTGAATTTCCTACTTGTGCCAGTTTTATTTCTTTTCACAAATTTACTCACTTAAATCTTGTTGAATTTCCTTATTGCTTGCTGTCTTTCACCTTCCCTCCTCTATAGCGAATCCTTAACATGTATTAGATATTTGAGGCAATGGCTTCAGTAAGAGCCCATTGTAATGATGAATACATTGTGACCGTAATGGTCAATACTGTTTACGAATATTTATATAAGTTATGAATATAATGTTTCTTGTCATGTCGGATTTAACAAACTAATGGTTTGTAAAACATTAACTCGGTTAGGAGGAAGAAAATTAAATATGAAGAACACACTCCAGACCACATGCAAAACACTAAAACTGACAGAGAATGATTTGAAACAAAGATCCAAATAGACAAAACAATTTACCACCATTATCATAGCAAATGTGTTTTTTATATCAAGATATTTTACACTTATTGTTTTACTATATATATGTGTGTGTTGCATGTGTTGTTTGATAACGGTTTAAACCACCGACAAATTTCCTTCAAGTATAATTCCTGATTCCCATGCGTCTTAAGCAACTATTATAACAAATACGTATATTCAATAATATCGCAAACAATTTGTATTTTATGATCCGTAATTTATTGCCGAGAAAACATTTTTCATGATCCCAAAATCTATTATATCACTGCAAATAAAATGTTAAAACTGTCTGTGTGAAAACTTGTGTATTCGCCCAATTAAACTGAACATGTGTAATACATTTACATTCACGGTTCTACAGATCATCTCATTAGTAAACATGCAAAGCTGCTGAATGCATTCGCTCTTTCCTAAAACATTGCAAACAATGCATTAATAGATACCTAGTATAATAAGATTTAAAGAAAAGTTAGATAACCAAACTAAAATGTATTTGGATAAAACGTTTTGTGTATGTGTTTAATGTGGTGATTGTAAAGACAGTTTTATTCATAAGTAGTGACAATTTTATATCCCCAGTAAAAAAATGTATATTATTTATAAAACGCATCCATACACATGTGTATTGACAATATAGATGCCTAAAACAAATGCATATTATTATTCAAGTAGCCCTACACATATAGTTTTAAGTATTGAAGTTTTTTCAAATAGACCGGAAAGATCTGATATTTTGGATAAAATAAAAACATAAAAATATATATTTACATTGATATGCAACGTTAACTTTAATTTACACCCCAGTGAAATGACTCATCATGTTTAAATCGTTGACAGCCCATACCATACAATTTAATGAACGTACATTTTTAAGAAAAAACAACAACACACTGCGTGTATGCAGTACTTCTTTTCTCATCAATATTGGCCTATTTCTGGTCTTCGGAGGCTCTCAGTGGTAGAGTTACGTCTTATTTTGTTATCAAATCCTGTTTAAGGCATTTGTTTTGTGTCTCACTGTTTTGCAATTGGTTCCTTGCCATAAATAAAGGACCGCATTGTAGAATAATGTTTCACCCCTACTGGTGCAGCTGAACATTGATTGTATGTGTATATGACTGTTACTTCATTTGATTAAAACACAAATTGCAATTTGTTCACAACAAAAATACTGGTCGATTTTTAAATAAAATTAATATCTTTTAAATGCATCATTAAAACACCAAAGAAATAAAATGCGATATTGTCCTGATTATATTGTGTTGACTGTCAAAAAAAAATTGCGATGCTTCCCTTATGCTGATGACATGCTCCCTATGTTTCATGTATGAGGTTTTTGACATACATGTCAAAATCTTTAACTCGTGTTCTCATTCAGAATTTGTATTCAAGTAACTTACTGCACCCGGTTGTATAAACGCTGGGTTTAAGATACGGCTCGGTAACTTTTAGGTAAGTTGATTATATAAATACGATATACCGCTAATAGTGGAATTTAACCGCCGGTTACTTTAACCAAAACAATTCAATAATGTTTTTTCTTATTACGTATATTTCGCGCGAAGTGTCAGACATGATTTCGTAAACAAACAAAATAGGTCAGTTAGACAAAAACGAACCAATATGGTACAGTTCCTTTCAATTTATTAACATATTATTTTACTAAACAGCTGAAAAAATACATGAATTACTTATATCATTACAACAATTTTTTAAAACAACTACTACGAAAATATAAATAATAAAGCTAGTTGTACATTTATGCGGTTTTAATAATAATTATTGTGTTATAAATTAACAATCGCTAGTATTTATTCAGAAGGTATTTAACAAAATTAGAAATTGAAATAATTAATATTAGCTATATATCTCCAACATATTGTAATAAACATTGACAAGTATTATGTTAATCCAATTCATTTACAAATGACTCTTCATAAAAAAGAAAAGTTAACATTTTCACTTTAAGTTCATTGATTATTTAAAGTGTTTACGAACATATATAAGGAGAAGACGGTCAAGAAAGAATTCACGGATGAGCGGATGGTCCGTCCTTCCCGGAGATGTTCAACATAAACCAGGGAAAAAGTAGGAATGATGTCGGGAATTGCATCATTAAGCTGAATCAGTGTTGCTTCCAACTGCGACAGAGTGCTTGCAGGGACGCCTATTGTGCTTGTTGTTGAAACTAATGTAACATATACTTGGTCGTCGTAACATGCTATTCTTCTAATACAGGTTTGAGTCCCGGTTTCATGATTGCATTTCAAAATAATCTCTTGGCGCCAAATTACAATTTTTACACCTTCATAGCACGACTTTGAGTATATGATTTACTTAAAATTACATCCGAAAATCACTCGGTCTGTAGTCAAATATTGCAAATTTCAATTGAGAAAAGTATTGATTGTCTTCGACTGAAGCGTATACGGAACATCTGCCCTCGTTTGTAGGGATGATACAATCATACAGTCCAACTGTCTGAGGGTGAATCGTATACAGACAATCGGTCATATTGGTTCACAATGGGGGGGTTGTGGTTATCTTTCTCTTACTTCATTGTGTTGATAAGCTGACGATCTTAAAAGAATGTTCTTAATAAAATGCATGTAATTGTTTTTGTCATCAAACGATTACGACCCATTAGGATAATGCATATTTCACGTGAAAGTGTGCAAAGCTATGCAAAATAATATAACTTAAAAGGAATTAATTCAAGTGTGCAATATGTTTAAAAACAATCATTAACCGAAGTTTCCTTTTCTTGACACAAATACAAACGATCGGGATTGCCACGACAACTCCAATCACCGACGCTACGGATGTTCTAGGTGCGTCATGCGTTCTTTGTCGTTCAGTTGTAGGGATGTCTGTTTGGCGACTGGTGGCTAGTGGGTCTGAATTTTCAGATGTGGCTACTAATGGTGATGTTGTTTGAATACTGGTGTCTGTTGGGTATGGCTTTTTAGATGTTGTTACTAATGGTGATGTTGTTTGGGGACTGTTGGCTGGTGAGTCTGACTGTTCAGATGTTGTTCCTTATGTTGATGTTTTTTGGATCTTTCCTATATGCGAGACAAATCATACACGAAACATGTAATACATAATGCAAAGAGTATATTCATTTTACATACAAGTACGTAGTCAAGGATTCGATTAAATAATAACTTATCATATTAATGTTATATTTAAACCATGTATACATTTATCACATTTAAAACAATACATATCTCATGACTACTCTTTGATCAGTTCCTTGCTTGAATGAAACATGCTTAGCATGCGACTAAAGAATCGAGCAAAACTCATATCTACTAAGCTACCTTTATTCGACAGCGGATAAGCAATTACTTATATCACATCAAAACTTTATTAAATCACATTACTCTGAAAATAAATAATACCATTAACTTTAATAAATCTCATAGTAGCGCAAGGAAGTGCGAGCTTAATAAAAAAAAAGTGTACGAATTAGGTCACTAACAAACAAACTTCTCATAACATCCACTATCGCATACTTCGCGAAATCTGTGTTTTATATTTTGTATTAAATCTGCATGTTTATTAGACAGTTTGGTCAATCATGCAAGAAATCACAGTCAGCAGAGCCTATGTAACTCATTAATGATTGATATTATTAGACACATAACTTAATAAAACCTTGGCATATAAAGGCTTGCTTAATATCACACTAATCGTCATTCAGGAGATGATCCGGCGTATGCATTGCGACGCAGTTTTCGTAGCCATCCTGGTTATTCGTTTCACGTTCATCCCAGAGATTGGAAAACACATTTGTCCCATCTTTCCACAAAAAGCCGCTAGAGTATTTTCGAGCACCAAGCCAGACACGGTCTTCGGGGGCTGTATAAACAAGTAACATAAAGATTAGTAAACACAATGTGGACTCGAGTGTGCACACGCGTTTCATCTTTTCAACCAGTCTTTTTACCCCAGTGACCTAGTTCGAAATTTACAAAGATATGATGAGTTTCATTTGCCGCCTGATTCATGTTTACACACCTCAAACAATAATTATAACAAATGCTATGTTAAAGTCTTATCGTCAGAACATTCGGTCCAAACTCCTATTCCGCAAAGGTTGTATTCTGATTCGGAAAATCGTTTGTGATTTCTGGCATATCCCCAGTATAGTATACCTCACATAAGTATGTTTCTTCTTTGCGTATATAAACTACACAGGTCCGTTGATTTGAATAGTGCCTGGTAATGATGCGCGCGCATATAGTCAGCGGGCGCTATTCAGTTTAGCGCCCGCTGACTAGATGCGCGCGCATCTAATAGTGCCCGCTAGAATGTTGTGCAAGTTTCACAACGCACATATATTTCGGTTACGAAAACTTAATTATTTTATCAGTCTAATATCTATATGTAATGTTAATAAATGGTTACACATTGGTGGAATTTGTTTATTGAAATTGACTATATTTGCTACATAATGTTCGGTATACTATAAGAAATAGAAAACCACACTTCGGGCCCAATGGCAGAATAGTGACCAGCAAGGCAACCGAATAGAATATCGACCTCAGCCTTCGGCTTCGGTCCATATACTATTCGTGGCTGCCTTGCTGATCACTATTCTGTCATAGGGCCCTCAGTGAGGTTTTCTATTTCTTATTTAAGCTCACCTGAGCACGAACCGTTTGCGGCGAACCTTTGTTCGTGGCCCGTCATTCGTTCAACAACCATGTCACTTTGTTTAAATTTGAGACGAATGATCATTGAAATCCTTGACCACTAAAGCTAAAAAAAAAGTTGTTGATTTGTTTTTCAAATCGAAACTTTCAAATGAAACTTTAAATTTGATCAATTATGGCTGAGATGAAACATGTGTGCTCTTCTTCAAATATACATCGTTTTAAATTATGTTTTTTCAACTGTATTACATAATAAGGTCAAGAGAGCTTATAATAGGTTTTGTATTGAACGGATTGAGCGACATATCCTCCGAAACTGCTCTTGCATTTCAGCCAAATTTCATAGGTATGCTGTTTAAATCACCCTCTTCAAAAATTATATATAAATCGTCCTGTATAAATATGAATTAAGCTAATTAACAATGGTAAATATGCTAGTCGGATGTAACCTTAATTTTACTGGAATAGTTGCTTTATGACTCTTCAACAAAGTTAACAAATTAGTGTTGCATTTAATAAATAAAAATAAAAATTGCCGTCAGAGGGTTTGGCTTTTTCTTCTTAATGATTCAGCTGTATTCAAAGTCCCAGCCCAATGACATTTTAATCAAATTAATAACGCAGTTATTATTTATAATGGAGATCTAACCGTACAGCATACAAACACAACTCATTAAAATCGAACTAATAGTATATATTATGTGTATCAATCCTATGGTTTGTCCACAAACGATAGCGCGTGACGACCATAGACTAAATCGATAATGTACACTACTGTCGTACCAAGCTTAAAGTAATGTATGTATATACTCGAACCAAGAACTTTAGAACATAATCATATGCGTATGCATTTTTATAAGCGAACTCCTTTTTATGTCAATACACCTATTTTGTCTTCATAAGAACTATTGACATTTCAACATGAAATGAATTATTTAAGGTGGAAAGATGCTTTTACTTTATCTACGAATAAAACATAGGCAATTTAACTTCACATTTTGCAATTAATCAGTTTATAAGACGGGTAGACAGTAAGTGGCTTATGAAATTAGCCCTTCTGTGGAGTATTTACATTCAATTTAAACTGTCGGTCTCCTGCAAGATTTCAATTACTGATATTAATTAATTATTTTTGTTACAAATGATGTGTGTGTGTTTGTGTCAAGCGCACTAGAACCATCATTAGTATTCATTTGTTTCTGGTGACATAGTTAATGAACCCACACAGCACAGTTTCGAAGTAGACCGACCTTCATCAATGTAATATTTCTGCCATATAATGGGTTTACAGGGAACGGGGCACGACGAGCAACATGCAATCACAAGCTTTCACCATGGGCCCGTTGTTCTAAAGTGATGTACTTAGTATATTGAATACCTTTTGATTGTATGATTGACTTAACAGCAAGGAACGTTGTCCAGCTTTCCAATTTGAATAGAACCGCACCATCCTGATAACACTTTGCCTCGGCTTCCTCCCACGTATAGTTACGTGTGACATAGAACTTGTAATAGAAAGTGTCAGCCATTTGATAACCGTCGAGGCATGTACCTTTGCAATAATAAAAATAGCTGATAACTAACTATATCTTCTGCTGTCTTCTACACAAATAGTAATATAAATTACATATAAACAGTACTTGCAAGAAGTAATGCTAACAAATAAACAAAACTGGTGCGATGACACATTAAGCAAAATGGTGGTCTTTTCATTATTTTTAATATCTGGAATGATTGCATTTGTTTTCAAATTTCAATATTTTTTTTATTTGCAGTTTATATTTAATTACTACTGCCATGCAAATACACCGCAAAATGTCAATTAAAAAGTAAAGACATTTTAAATGGGTTAATATATTGCATATTTTGACATGTTCAGTTTTATTTTTAAATCGTATACATGCATATATATTAACCAAATATTAAATTGCTATATTAATTGGTGAGAATAATTACCTTCGACTTGTACATCAGAGTTTGACATCACAATTAAAAACAAACTTAACACATGTTTATGGTTAACGAAAGGAAGAGTATCCATGCTTGAATTGCTAATCTTCATCACTAACATAAAAAGTGAAACACATTATTTCGATTGTGTCATTTTATACGACAAGTGTTGCTGAAAAAAGTGTAAACCTATTATGTGCTTTCATCCGATGTTGATCTGATGGCTACGGTATGAAATTCACTTTAAATTAATACAAACAATTTTTATTACCCGTTTGTGTTTACAAGGTTACACTACTCAAGACATTTTTCTTGGGGCCATAATAGGTAAGTATGAGTCCTTGGAAAATTCGCAAACTTTAAATGGATGAGCCAGGTGTGGTAATTGATTATCGTCTGCCGCGTTCGTGTGATGCGAAAGAGTGAGCGTGAATTCAAAATGATAGCGTAGCTGCTTTTAACTCGATAATATAGATGAGACACCCAGGTTAAAGTTATTGCCTGAATTAACATAGCGTTCATGACACGTCGATATGAACCAAGAGTTATATTTCACGTCAACTCATATAACACACAAATTCAGTCTTCAATATCACTGTTGTAAAATACACTGCCTGCAGTCGGAAGTACCTGTTAGATCATAAACAACAAAATAAGGTGTAAAACTATCGTTGTGGGTATAATGCAAAACACATTGAATGGAACCTGCGACTTCTGTAACATTTTCAAAATAAGTTGAAAGAGCATGTTAACTTCATTTTCAATTCATGTCGTTTCTTGCAGAAATGGTATCTTCTTTTGTGTTTCTTCCTCTTCTCGAACGTCGCTTTAATTGGATTCCGGTGGCAAGGATGAAACGGGTGGTCTTCTGTACAGTATTTACTTGTCCGTACAGCTTGTCATGCAGGCTCACATGTTATTGTGCAGTACATAATAACCCTGTCAAATTTTTCACTTGTATATTGCCTGTCCTATAACCATTCGGATTTAATTGACAATACATGAAACTTGCAAAGAAGTAAGCATCATATAAACTTTTGATTATCTACTTAGGTTACAAACACGTAGGTCAAAGAGGCACTTTGCATCGGTGTTGTCTTTATTTTAAAATTAATTTGTATGATGTATTTCAATCATAAATTTCCGTTATATAATTTAAAAACTAGACGCTAATAAAATATTATCCATTTGAAGTTTATGTAGACTTACGTAACTAAATTGTATATTCTTCAAAATTTATAGCGACACTTTAAACGCGTTCAAACTATAATATCTGGGATACGAATCCCATATTGAATTCATCTTAGGCAGCCCAAATGGGACCCATGTTGAACCTGTTGCACTTGCAATATGGGTCCCATATGTGTAAACCGTAAGAAACCCACATTACTTGCATACAGATATTTTGCTAGGCTTGAGTTAGAAATTAGAAGTCAACAATTCGAACTCAGATATTAGCTCTTAGATCTTACCAATATGAGATCTTAGAATGTAAAATACTCGTGAAGTCTCGAAACGCAATTTGTGGGAAAGAAAATTTAGAGTTGCCCTTAGGAACGAAAATCTATTAGTGATCTTTTCATTATTAATCTATTCGTTCAACTGTGAAGAGTTAATCCTTTATTGATAAACAATAAATGTTTCGTTAGGTCCATTGCAGTTGATTCGTGTCAGGCGTAAAAGTAAATTAGGAACCATTTCAAACGTATTGAAAATATTAATTCCCTTTTGAAATACCACTTTTAATTTCCGTTAAAACAATTGTATCGTCAAAATGCAGTTTACCAAATGAATATTGTCTTGCATTCAAGATAACTCAAAGTCAGCATCTCAAAAATCCTCTACAAATGCTTTCAAACTATAGTCACAATTCAAACGTCGCGCATAAATAGTTAAATCTTATACAGACCTATATAAACGATGTTATACCCGGATGTAAATTTGACACAGATCTTTAACTCCCCAAACCGTGATGTTATCAGTGTCTTTTGGAAAATAACGTAATGGGATGCATGCACTGTACCTAAATGCTTAAACGTACATAAACATGCTGCTATAAACAGCATAATTACTCAAACTAGGTAAACATACTAACCCAAGGTTGCGATAACATTCTAAAATTAACTTAATTACGACAGAGTGGTTAATGTGTCTGCAACCTTTAATTTGATTGAATTTTCAGTTAATGTACCATTCGGCATGACATTTATTTTGGTTCTGTGCGTTTTATTTTATAAAACTGGATATCTCAATTGTCTTAGCAAATCAACAGATGCCTTCTCTTTCATCCTGTACTTTGTTGTTGAGTTTTATTAAGACTTGTTATAACATGAAACTTAAAGTGCAAGACAAAATACTTGGTGTTTTTATTAGTATAATATGATTGAAATACTTCAGCTGCAATAAAGAACTGTGTAAGAGGTATTATTCCGCCGTAAATGTTTGTAAAACCTAAACTTTACCTTTTATTCAATATTTTCGAATTTTCAAAACCTTACATTGCTGATAATTTGACAAACGCTAATCAGCTGTTCTGTTTTAAAATTATATTATGAGATCTTACACATGGCACATTGGCCACAACTCTCTGCCGCGTCAATATTACCTTCCTCATTCGAAGAAAAAAGAATAAATGAGCTTGAAACAATACATAATAATTGAGAAGGGCTAAACATAGTAGACACTGAGCGATCAAATCAACTATTTTATATTTCCCGCATACGATTAAGCCAATATTTTAAGCGTGTGGTATAACCACACGCGTGCTTGGCTCGTTCGCGTTATGTCTGTCCAGCCGACGTTACAATAACGTTAGTCCTACACAATTTATATTACGAAAACAAATGGGTCGATACTATTGTAAGCTATTTAAAGCTTTATTGTGTTTTATAGTTGACGCTCATAATAGATTTACCATTTCCAGAGAATTTAACAATAAGTAGTATTGCATTAAACATCCAGATCAGGAACAACTTAGACAACAACATTGCGAGTTGTATGNATGACTAACATGAAAATGTATAAATTATACTTACATGGACATATCAGAAAAAACCAGGAGTACCAAAAACAATAGTGATGACGTTTTTCTCTATTTAAAGTCAGATAGCATTAGGCTTGTTATGACTATTAATACATATGTTCCATGATTTTATAATGCTACTTCCCCGTTTGTTCTATGCTTATTGTGCGCTTATTTCTTATGCTTATTTAATCTTTAAAATTTCCTACACTTTGTAACGACTTTTTATACTTCCCTAGATAAAACACAGTTATAAGACATATTTAAAAGTGAGTTCAATGATATAACAATGATAAAAATATATTATACAGACTATATATACCTGTTGTTTTTTGTTGTTGCAAAACTGAGAAAAAATATTAAACAACTTTCATCCTATGTTTGTAATGATGTTACATTCACCATATATGTTTAGAATATAACTACATCTCTATAATCTTTAAGAGAAATTCAATTAGATATTTTCAAAAACGATGTGATCTTAATAAAGATAGTATTGAATTGTATATTCAGATTTAAAATATACTATAAACATAGCAACATAAACAAAATACTTCTCTCGTAACTTAACGAAAATTTGTTCAATAACTAGTTGTTTAAAGCCACACACCTTGAAATGAAGTACATGTAAATCAATACATATAGTTACAATTTGAAAGTGTGCAAAATATTCATTAAATCTATCGCCTAGTAAGCAAGCAATTCATTATTTTTCAACCGGGAATTAGCGCTTTTAAAACCGAAAGTAGGATTTCAATATTATACGTCCATTTCGACAAACGCGATTATTTTTAAGTTTTAAAGCGCAAAAAAGACGGATTTCTACCTTGTAACCACCAGATATATTCGTATTGGCATGGATAAAATATGTTTCTTCTATATACTTAAATTTACTATGCCAAATAAGGTGTGTGGCTTTAAGATGTTGTTACATCCCACCATATATGCATAGCATTTAACTTCTTCTATATAACTTTTACTATAACAATTGAGAAACTTAATTCAGTATTTGAAAAATATATTGTCTTCATAATTAAGGAAATGTATTTTGTGTGAAATTTGTACTGTACCATATACATAACATGTAATACTTTTATATAACCTGTAAGAGTAAATAAGCTCAATACTTAGCTAAAAAGGTAAGTACTCGTGATTTCATTTAAAATTTATTTCTGTATGATTACAGATGTCATATTTGATTGTACTAAACTTATATGTTATACACGTATAGTTTTATGTAAATAAGCCTTATACATTTAATAAATCGTTAGCTTTGCGATCTAATTACTCCGTAATTTATTTATTGTTTCCTAAAAAGTTAGTTTTTACAGCTATACCATTGTACACACTAGCAAACTTTTTTAGAAATTAAGTGTATTTTTTGCATTGCTGTCTCATTGTAGTTGAATTATATCCAATTGTGGGTGAAGTTGTTTGTACATTTGAAATGGTAAAATAATCAGTAGTTGAAAACTTTATAATGTTTTATGTCAAAGCAGTGAGAATTAATTTCATTTGTTCAGACCTTAAAACTATTCTACAAAATGTTAAGTGAAAATGTATGCACTATTATAGGCAAATATTAATACAGCGCAAATCACTACAAATGTTTGAGTGTCTTGTCTTGCACATACTCTGACTCTTATATCTTTATCAGAGATAAATATCAAATATAAAAATGTTGAATATGTAGTAAAATGCTTATATTGGCACCCTTAAAAATGTAAAAAGAATATTTGGCAATATATATAACACTATTGACTGCATATGGGGGAAAAAACATTATTTTTTTAATTAAAAAGTGTTAGTCCTATTCGTTTTTGCTACTGAACATGGTTTTCGTGTATATATTTGTATGTACAGACACTGTAGCCGGTGTTCTTTTCTTCTTGTTTCTTTGTTTTAATTCCTGTTTTCAAGAAATTTAAGTTTTTTTTATAAGATTTGTCTGTTTTATATGCCAATGACAATATACTGCACGTTATTTAATGGAGAATCATTCATGTTTTACTGTCAAACACAGATCCTATTTTGTGTACTCCTTTGTAATGACTGAGCTTCGCATTAGTTCATGTTTTCCTAATAACTGTAATGGGTTAAATGACCGTATACAAAGATTTGATGTAATGACTTATATATAGTATTTTGATTTAGTATTTTGTATATTAGGTAATTAGTTTTATGTGGCAAATCAGTAATCTCTAACGTATGTTATCAATATAGCTTTCTTGATAAGAAATACGGTCCTAAATAATGATAATAATAAATTATGTTACCGCCTCGATAGTGCTTACGTATTCTTACCATCGATTGTGTTAATTGTTTTTTTAATGACTATTTTATTTTATATAATGTTAATTTGTTCTACGTATTGGTGATGGAAGATACTGTGTATATTTAAATAGGAAAACGATCTACTGTTGTTTAAGTCTGAATAAACTGTTTGTCTGTCATGTAACTTTGTCTGTCATGTCACTTTTGCAACAGTAACGTCCATTATTGATTTAATATTTTTCTTTGTAAGTGAACGGATAAAGACACGCCAGTTTTGCAAATTCTAGCCTTATGCACGTTCACGTCTAGTGCAGCACAATATTAAGCACGCCATAAAGTCTTTCTTGAAATCACCTCGTAATGAGATTGCCAACTATACATCTGGACATTTTAATATCAGCTATGAAAACTTTCAAACAATCCAATTCCGTTAATCAAACCATGACTTGCCGTGTTGCAAGATAGAAGTATGTTCCTTCATACCAAAAGCTGCGCTGACAAATGACAATAATAGCATAGACTATTTGACATATTCTCATTAAGATTACAATTATACAGGTTAAAACCAGCTTGAAACCAGTAGTAGATTGACAATTTTGTGCTCCGGGAGCTAGGTTTTTGAGGGATGGTTCAGAAGTTTTAAAGATCCCCATTACTTTTATAATAAATTCATTTATTTCTGAAGGTATTGTTCCTGATGATTTAAAACAAGCTAGGGTTAAACCTTTACATTTGTATACATACAATTGTATGCCCCGCAAAAATGACCATTTCTTAAACGCACATGGCATTTAAAAACCTTCATTATCTCAAAATTATTCACGTTGATCCCCCTTTGTTGTTATATATTTATTTCAGATACAGATCCATAAATCGCCATACAAAAAATTATAGCATTCCGGATATTTTGAAAATGTTCACGAAACGATCGAACATCCTTAAGTATTTTTTCAAAAATTCTAGAGAAGGCTGTATATACCCAACTTGAATCTTACTTGGTTACAAATAATATTATCTATGATCACCAATCAGGTTTTAGAAAGTCATACTCTACTGATAGTTGTCTAATTAATCTCCTTGATACTATTAAAATGAATACTTCTAAAGGCCTGTACACAGGGATAATATTTCTAGACCTCCAGAAGGCATTTGACACTGTCAATAATGACATTCTATTCGGGAAGCTAAAGTTAATGGGTGTTCTGTCAATTCCATGGTTTAAGTCATACCTGACGGATAGAAGCCAAGTGGTAAACATACTAGGTAAAAAAACTTCAACCCCTCTTCAAGTCACTTGTGGGATTCCTCATGGTAGACTGGTAGGTTCAAACAATTAGTGAAAATGCACCTTCTTGAACAACAAGTATCAGAAAGTGAACGTGTTTTTTTTTATTTAATTAATACTTTGTTGCAACAATCATCTGTGATAACCATGTTAAAGTGTGATATTATGCATATTAAGATGAACGCATAATCCCGTTTTGTACCAAAATCTTAATTTTTAATTGTTTATGTTATTTGTTCATATGGTTATGTATCGATGAAGCACTTTGCTTTTTCAGTGTGTAATTTATGGACCCCATTCGAAATAAGCTTTCAGCTTAGTGGGTTATCCATATGTCCTTAGCATTTATGCTCATATGAACCTACTTTAGTTACAAAACTTCCGTATTGTTAAAAGTATGCAGACAGCAACAGCGTTTTATTTGATGATCTTAAATTGGAATTCTAAATCAGCCTAGTCTTAATTCTTTGAAATCTGTGATATATTCTATGTCTCATGTGTCTTATATTTGTATGTGCTAATGACCTTTAATGTAAATAAATAAATAAAAGTTACGCGCATCTATTGAAATCAGTGGTTACTTTGTGGCATCAATATTAATTTCATTATAGTCATGGCATTCTTTCTTTTTTTAATGGTTTTGCATTGTGTAAACAAAATCAGAAAAGAGCATGCTATTGAAGACGGTCCACAGGCTGAAGTTTAAACTTCAGTTTAAACTAAAAAAGTGTTGCTGTTGTTGTTTAAAACTCTCCGGCCTCCACATTAGGTTTAAATATACTAGACATAGTTTTGTCTTTTGCAAAGGGTGATTCAAATGCAAATAAATACCCCCACTGCTTATTTAAATTGTTTTCCGATAAATGAGACCAATCTTTTATCTTGGATTATATTTAAGATACTATATTTAACATTATGATTTCTAACCATCGATCTTCAGAAATAGTGTTATGTCAATATAACCGATGTAAAAAAAAAGGTATTTAAATCGCTGATTTCGATATTTCAGCTGGTTTAAGCCATGTCATCTGCAATTGTTTTAACTTCACCGGTCTAGATACTTTCTTTATCATTAAATTGTGTTGGGTAGAAACAATCTGTATACTCTTTTATTCTGTAGTGCGGGTTAATGTGAATGGTAATACGTGATGCATCTTATATGCTTCATTCCATAATTTATTTAATGACATCAGATTCGTTCTAATGCATACACGTGTCACGTTGCTGTTTTATTCGAACCCTGCAACTCTAGTTATTATCATCAAAATGACAGCTCAGAAATGCGTAACGTGTTTGTTTACGACGTCAGGTATGTGAGAATTATAATGTTGACGTTTAGATAACATCTACGTCAATATTATAGTGCTGAAATTTAACGTACGCATAGACTGTATGTTGCAAACACATTGCCGTATAACTTCATTTAATTATGTTCTGAATACAACTTCATCATACGAGTGGTGGTAAGGCAGGCCAATTTTACGCACTGATCTTCCTACCCAACCCCAAGGAATCAAAGACATGGAAAATATCTGAAGCTATGGGCATCAAAGAAAAGGATACATGCAGTGAAATTTACGACCTAATTAAAATAAACGTTTACGATATGTTATACACTCTGTCAACATGCAATTTACTTCGTCGGACTGCGTCGTGTCTATTGTACTACGTTTGGGACTTAAATATCGTGTAACACTAATACATCTTTATATTGAAGGCTTATTGTATGTTTACAAAGAGAGTTAAGTTCGACTGATCAAGATCTTCAGACAAATGAATAATGTCATATTGCTTTCAGTGAAACGTTCAATACATCAAACAAATAAACCTACCAATCCGAAATATCGACCATCTCTTACTCCATTGCACGTATCAAAGACTAGTGATGTACTGCATCTATTGTTTGAGTCACGGATATAGGCTTTCCTTTGTTATTTCTTTATTATTACAAACAAACCAGCCTCCCCCGATTTTAACAACATGCCCTATGCTTTACAAACGTCAATATTTGTCAATTGAGAGTCATTTGTAAATGACACAAAAATAAAAGTGGTCTTAGGAAAGCTGAAGAGACTTCGTCATTTATCAACATATATGAATGTTATACACGAAGTTCCAATCAATTGAATATGGTTGCACATTTGTTGAGGAAACCTGATGAAGAACGTGATCTTGTTGTTGTCATATATTCGTGAAAAGAACACTGTACGGACATGACCTCATTTCAGATAGACATAACTTGGAAGATTTATAAAGGGATTTAAAGAAAGATCGGTTCATAAAACGTGAATGTGGTAGTGTTGGCGTTTAAATGGTGACATATTAAACAACGAAGTCATCGCTACTTAAAACTTTGCTCATTCAGAATTTTAATTTTGCCATAATCATTAAGTATCAGAACCTGTCACAATATTAGCTTGTATGCACTTACCACATATATTAGATTGATTTATTGCACTTGTTTTAATACATTAGAAACAATATGGAACATACGATATCATAACTATGAATGAATTTGACGATCCCAAGTGAAATGATATGTAACAAAATCAATTCGTTCGTATATGTAGTTGCATTTAGTCTACGAATAATGAATTTTTTGTTATTTAGTGATAGATTACATGATTTAATTTGAATCAACGTATGATTAACGCGTTCATTAACTACCCAGAAAAGACTTGGAACAATTATTGTGGGAAAATTGCTTATTCAGATGAATACATGCTATTCATTGGAATGTTATACATTATAACATTTAATCATATTACTTTTGATCCGTCTAAATTTGTCGACGTTTACAACCTTTGATCAGAGAAATATTATCTATCGAATGCGGTAAATAACTTGTGTGAACGATTATGCTTATACTAATTGAAGATATTTAACACGTGCTGAATTTAATTAGATTGTTGAGGTCAAATAAACACCTTTTAGTGACGTCCTTATCATCATTTGCATTGATAGATTGCTGTTATGATCTGGTACAAAGATAATAATTGACGGACCATTAAAGGCAAAATGTTTATAATTTACTGACGGAACGTGTTTGCATTTTTAGAATATATTTCTATACACGGTAAGAAAGCATAAATTTGAAGCTGTGTTTCTATTAAATTAACAGCTTGGATAACGACAAACAAGCAGAAGTTAAAAGCAAAACGTATGCTTAAATGAACCAAATAAATAGTTGTATCTCATTTGATGACAAAAACTGATGTGACTAGCTTTTTACTATATATTCTCTCAACCATTAGTCCCAAATTAATTAGAATTTTCATTTAGTGTCCGTATAAAGCACTTTTATAAAATGTACCTCCATTAAACGTCGCAACCGAGAGACAAGTGGTTGTACGGGACATCTACAATTGTTTAGACTACGTTTTTATGACTACACTATATATCTGACTATCAACCTGTCTATCTAACTTTACACACATTATGATGCCCACAAAATGACAGGTAAAACTGTGATTGAATCTGTTTAGGTTAGTTCTTGAACATCATTAGAAAAGATGGATTACTTTATAGGCAATAAAACAATAAACAGCGTAATAAAAAACGCATTAAATACAATGTGTTTGTGTTAAACCAAGACATGTTCATATTTCTGGACGATACAAATCGACGTAGAATCCGCAGCACAAATAAGTTATTGATATCGTTGCTACAAAAACTCCCTTTTTGATAAGGAATCACAAATACATGTATTTGAAAGTTAACATTACATATGTTCAATGAATGGATAAAAAATAGTTTTTAAGTAATTGAATAAAAAGCTCTTTGTATTTTAGTCCCCGTCATGAGGCATCTTTTCAACTGCTCCTTGGTTTAATGTCTCACGTAAAAGTCGTGGAAGATAAATTAGTTATGTAGCCAGTAATTTAGCACAAGTCCACATGTCAGCTAGAAAAATATAAATATTTACCTTTTACAGTAATTTTTTGTCAGTCCAGTCATTACATTATTGTACATTCAGTGTACTTTACTAAGACTAATCATATCAAACTTGAGCGTTAAGGTCTAAACTGAAACTATATTGAAATTCACAATTTTTAATTTCTGTTGCTTTTGTGTACATACATATACATATAATGTTCAGTGTGAGTTTTAGTGTATATTCTAAAGGTTCCAATGATGGGAATTTCTTCGTGTACGGACTGTACCTGCATATTTGCGATTATCCTCATTGTCGAGGTCTGCACCGGCTGTAATTAACGTGTGTATATTGTTGGTTACTAAAACCCTTCGTAAGTTTTACCTTTTCATTTTCCTCAAAAACATAATAACAAGTCTTTTCTACTTATCGGAGAATACGTTTTTTGTCGTACAAGTTCATTTTGTAAAAGCTCAAACAAATAAACCTATCTTCTAAATATCAAGTTGGATACAGAAATGCCAGCATTTGTTACATTTTCAATTACAACGCATAATGTGCTATGCCCAGAGCATAAACATGTGTTCGGAAACATAAATAACTTGACAATTGTTTCCTTCTTGCTATTACGATTAGCAAAGTAAATATGTGTATGTTTGTCAACTGATGCAAACTGAGTGTGTATATTATATTAAATACATGAATGCTCAATAAAATTTCCGCTTTTATAGAATTTGTGGTGTAAATGTAGTCTGTTCTAAACCAAAGTCCAGTATGGGCGGGAAGTGTCGTCCATAAGATGCCTGTGCGTTCTGCACAGGTTAATCCGGGCGGCTCATATATCTATTAAAATGAATAATTGCTTGCAATATGTAAACAACACATAAATAATATTTACCATATTGACAACATCATGTCTTTTTCGCGACTATCGACGTCTAAATTATCTGTTCAATTACAGTGTTATTATCGAACAAACGTAATAAATTTATATTTACATATCGTCTATGCGTTTCTATGATTTGTCAATCTTATTGGTATGCCAAAGCATGACAAATATGCAATTGACAAGTTACACTCAAATTATTCGAAATTGACGTAGAATTTTGAAGAAACACGAAGCCGGTTTGGATTATCTTGGGAGCGTTTTGTATCAATCAATGAAATAAATATGCAAGTTGTGTTCATCCGCGGTTAACATAGCAATGGTAAAGGGTAACAACGTTCTCAGTTTGTGTGAATTGTTTGGTGGAAATAAAGAAAACGTTAAGCTTACATAAATGTAATACAAAATGCGTATTCATATAGTACAAAGAAACAATGGCATTTGAATGCATTAATGTTACAAATGGCGTTTTCTGAAAATAAATATATAATATTCTAAACAAATAGAAAGTCTTGTCCTCACAACGGTGTAAATTAGCATCACAATATGGAATGTGGAGACACCTTGGTAATTTAATGTTGTCTTCAACACCAACACCTCCACTAACAACTCAAGAAAATAACAATTATTTTAAAGAATCAGGCTTTGCTTATTATTTCAGTCAATGTAAATTCATTGATGCAAGCTTTAGATCGTAAGCACGTGTTTGTTTTCTCTCCGCACTCTGAAGATACGTTGTTTAAACAAGATGTATGCATGTTCGGCAAGAAAAGCAGGGCTGGTGTTCATGAGAGTAACTCCGTGTGAGCTATATTGCTGAGCAAATATATCCTGGTTTTCATACCATAATTATGCAGAATCAATAAAATGATTGTCGGGCATCACGATTAACTGTCTAGTATTTTGCACCATTCTTTTTCCGTGGCCGTCAATTATCCATTTATTCCAAAACAGGCAAGAAACAGCCTCGATAATATATTTCAAACGATGCCAATCAATGCAAATTAAATAAAATTGATGTTTCCTTGCGTATAAGTACGAATTTACATAACATAATGTTTTGCATTGCAATATGTATTGTTTGATAGTTAAAAGTATGGTTCCTGTTAAACACTGTATTTACTATTTTGACATAATATAAATTAGTCCGTTTGATAAACAATGTTAGTTTGTAACTGATGTTAATAAGTGGTTGTTAATACAGAAATCAGCATTCCGTTTTATCTAAAAAATCTCAAAAATAACTTTGATATATGCAAACTGCATTCACACACATTTAATGATTTTGTCAGCAAAATATGGCATATTAAAAGATATGACAACTATACAAGCAAAAAAGAACAAGCGAACAAAAAAGCAAAATCAGCACTTTTTGAAATTTCAGTCATTCGGTCACTTTTGCAGTTTATTTGCTTTTTAACTTCTTAATATGCTCAGAATCATGCTACGATGACTATGCAGGCGTGAAGTAAATATGTCAACGAATATTTCAGTAGTTACTCGTATTCATGAAAATGTGCATATGCGAAACCATACTATTCCGCTCATAGCCATCAATGGAATAATTTCATTAGATTTATACATGTAATATTGTTCTTGTTTTAGTGTACCAAACCCAGTGGCATGACGCCCTCATTGAATGTCAAGTTTGATATTTAACAGAAAAAGATACTCGGTTTTGCAGGGAAAATGACGGAAACTGACAGTAAAGTAAAAATGGTGTTGACAAATTCACGATCGCACGATCGTTATATGCATTTACGAATTTTAAACAATTGGTGTGTACCTTAAGATACAATGAAGACAATAAACGTGTTTGATCACGTTACAGTCTAAAGTATTGTTACCGTTGTCAATAAGCCGTTCACGCCTAATGTTCAGTTGTGCTTGTAATTTGGTGTTATCTTAAACAACAACGTCTTTAATAACAAACCCATAAAGTGCCAATCATCAAACTGAAACTCGATTCACGGACTGCTTTTTATTTCATATATGTAAATTCCTCGTTGCAATCTTCAGATCGTTGCTTTCTTTCCGGCACTTTGAAGATACACTGTCTAAAGAAGATTTATGCATGATCGGAAAGAAGTACAGAGAAGGTGTTATCCACTGCATGTAACTCATTGTGTACTATTTTGCTGAGCAAATATATACTCGGTTTTATAACACTGTTATGCAAAATCAATACAATTAGTATCGATCATCATGAATATCTCTCTAGTTTTTCTGCAACATAAGACTCCAGTTCTTTGTCAGTGGCCGCCAATTATCAATGTTTTCCACAACAGGCACGAGAAACAGCCACGATAATACATTGCGAGCGATGAAAATGAATACAAATTATATAAATATTTCCTTGCGATTTTTTTTTTGATTTGTTATCATAACTACAAAATTATAAAACACAATGTTTTGTATTTCGATATGTTTTGTTTTAAAACTAATATCATTTCCTGTAAATCACTAAAATCACAATTGTATACTTAAACCTAATGCTAACTAGTCCATTTCATAACCAATGTTATTGTTTACTTATGACAACAAATGTTTATTAAGACCGAAGTCAACGTTTTTCTTTATTTTAAAACATTGCGTTTTGGAGAATGCATTCTCACCAATTTAACGAATTTGCTAGCAATTAATGTTATATCGAACGAAACTGTAATACGGCGTTAGTTTATGCAATTGTTTATGCAATATAGATGAATTATGTGACATGCGAGTACACAGATCCGAATGCACTGGCAGAGAAGTATGTGTTAACATCAAGGTATATGTCAGATATTGGCGATGAATGCTGGAACAAGAGGATAAAATATGTTCTGCCAAATAAATGTTGACATTATAATTAACATAGTACAAGTGCATTTTTGATTACATCAGCAAAAATCGCTGTCGTTTGTACAACATGAGAAAGTAAACGTAGTATTCAATTTATGGATCTTATTAAATTCCTTCAATTTACGAAATGAATGTAAACATTCGCTAATACCGGTACTTTCATGGTTTTACAAAGTAAAAATTTAAGATAAATTCTTAGAATCTTCTTATATTTAATGTCGACAATCACTCTTGGTGCAGCAGTCATCACGGTATATACCAATGCATAAACCTTAACAGCATAACACATATACTGCACATACAATTTCAAGTATTTTTGAGAATATTAATTATACAATGCTTAATGATTATGCTTGAAGTCTGCAAAAAGATTGATATATTATAACATTACAGAGAGACAAGTCGGTCGGGAGCAAGCCTTCTGACATATCGACCAACAATCCATCGTGTTCAGAGGCGAGACTGGCAAACCGATGAAATGTCGGGACACTGCAGAGGAACATGTGAATTTCAAAGTATCAAGGGAAGTAGATTTACGAAGACCATGTGAACAAAAGTCGATACCAGAACTCGCTGAAAGTTAGTGGGTATGGAGTACGACTTGCGACCGGAAGATCACGGATTGGGTCCCCACTGTGGGAGCGTTCTTTAAATCACCACTCAATATGCCAAGTTATGGTTTTACACAGGAAACAGGCTCGATAGCGTTTCAATAAGCCTTAGACCTTCGATGCAATTTAGCTTCATTTAATTGGCTTAAACTAACTTCTGAATATGTTAAGAATCTAGTTATGATGACTACGAAGGTGTGAAATAAATAATGATTTTAGTACTAAATCGTATTCATGTACATTGTGAAAAAATAACATATTTGAGTAGTAAATCGCATTCTTGTAAATGTGCCAATTCTTAAATATCCGTTTGTGCTAATTTCCACCAATGGAACATTTCCTTCCGATTTTTAAAGAGTGTTTTCTTCTTTACAAGCAAACAACACACCAACAAAGGTATCGATGCACTGTTTTGTTTTTTTTCTGTCTACAAAACATAGTAACAGGATACGCTCCTTGAATTTCAAGTTTGATTCTTAACAGACAAAGATACTCGGATCTGTGAGGAGAGAATTATGGAAACTGTCAGTAAAATTGGCATGGTGTTGGCAAATTCCAGATTGTAAATTGCTTTTACCCAGTTTACGAAATTGGTGTGTACTTGAACGTACTATAACGACAATATTGACAGTTTTAAATTGATATGGAACGATGCATCCATACACGTACACTATACAATTATTATATAAATGGCATATCGACGTTCTGACCCTTAACTATATACACTTATTAAAATAATGCATATTCTCCTCTTTTCACGCATACATCTATCTACTAAAAATGCTATATTTAAACATCATTACGACAAAAATATACTCATCACAAATAACATCGTCTTTGAGGACGATCACATGCTTCATAACATTCGAACTCTTTAATGAACGTTTAACCATCTGAAGTTCAGCTATTAATAGTGCGCATGCGCATAGTGGTATTTTATATATTCCTCAATCATAACAATAAAAATTATTTCGTTTTCCGGCACCAACGAAAAGTGCCCCCCCCCCCATCTAGATAGTTTACTTCATTCATATACAAATTACGTATGCTTTCAGCAACCTTTTTGAAATTTCTAAAATATTATTCCTTTTTTGGAAAATATATAGCACTAAAACAAATGTAGATATGCCCCTTTAATTCCAGAATAAAATAACAACATTTAAATATGTGTCCAAATTGCTAAAAGCTATAAATGACGCATAATGTTTTGTTAGGTCAAAATAAATTACAATAGTCTGGTTTGACAAGGAAAATATTAAGAAACTATTTAGAAGTTATAAGCATTTGCATATTTTTGACATTTTTGTTATGCGAACTGTGGTGTTCGCTTAGCGTTTCTATTATATTCCTAACAGTTGAACGCATGCATGTGCTTAAAATACTTCGTTGTTTATTTCAAGCAAGTATTCCATCGATACTGTATGCCTTTTTGTTGTTGTTGTTTTATTCTTAATATACCGAACATGTGACGGTTTGTCAAACTTAGAATCAACAACTTTACCAGACAGTTAAATGTCTAGTAAAATTGTATTATTATGGTTTTATATTTATGCTTATTTAAGCGTCTTTTTAATACGTTGGGTCTATAGGTTGCTTGTATAAGCTAGCATGTTACTGGTAATAGTCAGTTTAAGAGATTAATATTTTGTGACAAAATGAATATGATATGAATGTCTAAATTCCATTTAGGACCTCGACAAATGTGTGTGCTTCTCGTTAGTTGCAACAGCAATAATTCCCTTTCTAAAGAGTAACAGGACACCACAGTGTCGTATAAATATCCTACGTGTTTGAAATACTAAAATAAATATACCTTACGGTTCATTATAAGCATAACATTTCCGTATTGTGTTTGATCAGTTAATATATATTAAATCTATTTATTTAATTTAAAGTATCGCACTGGGTCGATGATGGAACCTTTTATATTCATACAAGTATCGATATCATAATCCTTTATTATTATTTCAAAAGAAGATGAAAAACCACTTATTAAAATAAATCATACTAAATATCAAATATATACTATTGTAAACGTTGGTTTATATATATATTGTTAAATGGGGTGTTAAATATTAATCAAAACTTGCTTGCAATACTTTTTCACACATTGAACAATGGTTAATGTATCAATCGTGAATAGTCCCTCGTCGCCCAATACTCATCTGTGTCAATCAAGCATTAATGTATATGTTGTGGAATCGCGTTTACTACCGCAATCAGAGGTCCCGGCTTTGACCCCAACTCGTGGAAAGTTCACAGGTTTCAAAGACACCAAGTACTGCACCTTCGAAATAGACCCGATTCAGTTTGCCCCTTTCTAAGCAATCGATATAAAATAAATAGGTTTTAACTGAATCCATTTAGTGGACACATATCAACTTTAAATACGGTATTATATTTTCAAACAAAAGGTTATCTGTTAATATGTTTTTATCACATGCTATACCTTGTTTTCAATGTAATACAGGCATTACGTTTTTTTTTATATTACACATGTGTAATTAAACATTTGTAAGCGTTTTGATTGGCTATAGAATCAATAACTAACCAATTCTATGGCTTTATTTTGGTGAAATGACGTCGTCAACATGAAATGACGTCACGAAAGTAAACAACTTTAAGATCTATCAGCATTTGTTTGGTAAATTAAGATGTATTATATTTAGTTTAAAAGCATGTGATAAAAAAGATCTGACACTCGTTGTCATATCATACCATATGGCTCGCTTACTAAAAAAATTCCTGAACTCGTTAAATAAAATATGGTATGATATGACAACTCATGCCAGATCCTATATATGTTAGATGAGAGGTAAAACAAATGTGTGTCGTTGTTTAAAACGCTTATAAAATGTATTCATTATTATAACAAACATTGCCCCCGGGACTGATCGGTGATTATCGTATTCGTAGTACAATCGATTTACAATCTCAAACAGTGATGGTGCGGTTTCATCCAAACACGGGGAACGTTCACAAGATCTTTCAAACACACCAATTTATGGAACTACCAATGAAACGAACCCGATTGTGTTTATGTAAGCCCATGGCTTTCTATGAAATCGGTTAAAAAATAGGTTTATACTTAATCAATTTACATAACAACAAATACAACCCTCCTCATAAGATGAATCGCTTCCACAATGTAATTACACACCACCCACCCTGATCATATATTTTATCCAAGCAAAGTACATTAAATTCCAATTGTAACCGTATTGTTATATCCTTCTAAAGATAAGAAGCTGTAAGCTTAACTGGTATTAAGTTTATAGCAACTGACACAGTTCGCAAACGTACTGTTCCCTCGTTGAGATATCTATGTATGTTTATTATTGAAATATGGACATAAAGGGGCATAGCAACGGTTCAAACTTAAGGTCATCTGTTTATATGTATATATAAGATAGTTGGTTAAAACATATGTATCGTTATTATAAAAGCTCAGATCCTGTATTATAAAAACAATGTTAGCGGGCGACGGGAAATAAGTAGAACTAGTTTTTTTTTCATGAATGAAATGTACAAGTTGAACTTCAAAAGGCATGAACACTATCGGTAACGGGTCTTCAGTGTCTACAAACAAATCTCACTGTAGTATGCATTTTTTGTAGATGTGGGATGATCAATTGATGAATAATTGTTACTTTTAAAATATATACTACAAAAAATGTGTTATGAGTTGTTTTTAAACATGTCTATATTTAAAGGGAATACCGTGTAATTCCCCTGTAACCGAGCTTGCACTGTATCGTAGTAAGTGGTAAAAGGTAACATTAAAACTAATACTTCGTAGTTTTCACTCTACTTTAAATCAGATAATCTCCGAAGCCATTACATCTCACACATAAACAAACACGACTGATTCAGGGATCAAGGGCTGCTCCATCAGCAACAGCTAGATTGCTACCAAATAATCCGTAACATGAGAAAATAAATACATGGGATCAAACACTAGTCGATAACACACCGGAACATTATTACATTAACGGAATGAGTTTGGTCGTTTATTAAATGTAGATCGAATTTTAATCGAATCAATTCAAAATTGTTTTGAATGATCGATAATACAACTGCTACAACTTATCCTAGATATGTGGTTAACATATATTTTGTTTTTCGGGATAAAGAAAATGGGAATGACTCGTATCATTTCATGAAATGTTCAAATCCCAGAGCAAACACAATTGTATTTCTTCTTTTCATTTTACGTCAGGTTCTCGTCATTTAATTGTTCTTGCATCTGAACCACTTTGCGAACACACATTCGCCAAAACTATCATGGGCTTCAATAAAACGGTATGCCAAAAATGCCAAACAATCAATTATTAGTTTAATGCAATGCATTTACCACAACTATAACTAAGTAGGGGCATGATCGCTAAACAAATTGTTAAGTTACGAGAAAATGTCATACTAAAACAAATACAATAAAATATGATTCAATTCATGTTCAAATTTCATGGGTTCAAATTAACCGAATTTTGCATTTACAAAATTACTTTTATTATGCTCTATGGTTAAACAAGCTTGGTACGCATGACATATACACTGTGCATTAAAAAAATACACCGAGCGACATCGTCAGGCTATCGCGTATAGAATAATGCTATTTGCATATACGCTGTATATTTCTATGCTTTCCGGCGGTTTATTTATCATTATCAGTGTATTAAAACCGATAATTTACTGTTTCACAAAGTGAAAATTAACAGTGGAAATTATCGATAATTTTTATTGTTTTCGCGGAACAATGTTTGGCAAAAATATAACAATTATCATTTGTAAGCATAAAATATAAAGAAAATATGTTGTATTTGGTGGAATATCAAATTGAATTCACTCGCGATCATAGAAAAGATATATGATCACTCGTTGCTGTGCCACTCGTGAAAATATATATGCAATAATCGCTCGTGAATTAAATTTATATTCCACCAAATCCAAGAAATATCCTCTATGTCATTATATTAATGCGTTTTATTTTGCATAATGTACGAACGGTACGACAAAGTTTGCTTGTGGCATGCTGCACTTGCATGCAAATGAACGTGTAAAGTCCAACAAGTCACTACTGTGACGAGAGTGTTGTGAAAACGAACGTTAGTGTCACGTTAGCCTCTGATTCGAAGTCTTTTATTATTGTTTGAAATGTTTTGTTATTTTTTATGATTTAGCAGCTCAACCATATATCAGATAGTTGTTTTTGACACCTGCTACTTCAGCATTAACAACGTTGACGTTAATTTTGTTACTAAGCAAGTGACGACCATGCATTACAAACACATTGCCGTATAACATCCGTTCGCATCGTTCTATGTACAACTTTACGATACAAAAGGCGATAAATCGCATTAATAAAACTCACTGATCTTCCTACCACACCACATGGCATCAAAGAAATGGCAAACATCTGAAGCTTCATACATCAAAGGCAAGGCTACATGCAGTAAACTTGACGACCTTATTAAAGTACATTATATTAGTTGCTCGGCATCTTAACAGTTTATTTATAAGGACTACATCGTGTCTCTGTGGGTATGCATATGAATTAGTTATATTGTAGTTTGTGTACAATAATGTTAACAATAACTTTACCAAGTAAAAACTAGTTTTAAAGTATATTACAGAAATGTGCGTCCGGGTAATGTCATTTGCTCCAAAAATAGTAAAAATCCGATTAACCGGATCGGCATTGGATACAAAAACAGTAAACAAACCATATGTTAATATCATCTTCTATAAAAAGTGGACAATCAAATCTTATCTCAAATAGAATTGCAATGAATTATATATTTATTGATGCATACAAAATCCAGAACGTCGATTTCGTATTTTGTATATATGTCCTGCTTGTATGTGCGCATTATTTAAATAACTTAATACATTATTCTGCCATATAGATCTATAAATCACACACATAAGTACATTTGACCTTGCGACGATTTCGCAAAAATCTGAGAATTGTGCTTTAATACAGCAAACTGTAACCTTTCAGAACCCGAGAGAAAATTTACAACTTTGAACTGTCGTTAACATATTTATTGTCTCATTTTACTGAAAACAATATTTCACGGTACTACCCCGAAATGAAATATCCTCTACATACAGTCTACTCTCGTTATCTCGTAGTCGGTGGGAACAAAAAAAATATCGAGATATCGACACAAAAAGTCGTATCTCATTTAATAAAAAAAATTGATGTAACAAGCTTTTTACTATATTTTACACTCAACCATTCGTCCAAAAACAATTATAAAGCGCCTTTTATAATGCAC
This sequence comes from Dreissena rostriformis, assembly GCA_007657795.1. Classification (NCBI taxonomy): domain Eukaryota; kingdom Metazoa; phylum Mollusca; class Bivalvia; order Myida; family Dreissenidae; genus Dreissena; species Dreissena rostriformis. The sequence continues at coordinate 62,410 of VMBQ01000881.1, read as the reverse complement.
CTCGTGTAAACGTCTCATCCAATGGACAAGTAATGACAAGTCCTTGTTGAGGCGGGGGGGGGTATAGAATCTACGACGATTGAGTTCTTTTCCCAGTGTATCTCCACTACAACACTAAAATGTTTATACATTTACAGTAAGTGTTATTTACACTGTATCCTTTCAGTTTAAATTACTCCATAGCATCGAAAATTTCTTCAATATTATCTACATTTTTTAAGACTTTGTTATTTAAAATCCACTTTATATATGACTATCAACCTTGTTATCTAAGTGAACCAGCTGACACTAATTATGATGCCGACAAAAGGAGTGGTAAATCTGTTTAAATCATTTTAGTTACGTTATTGAACATCATTGGGAAAGATGAAATACTTTCTGTGCCATACAACTATGACCAACTAACTAATTAACGCAGCATGAAATACAATACGTGTGTGTTTAACCAAGACACATGTTTATATTTCTGGAAGATACATGTCGACTGTAGAAATCAGCGGCACAAATAGGTTTTTGATATCGTTTCTACTAAAGGTCCGTTTTTTATAAAGGTGCCAACATACATGTATTAGTAAGTAAACATCAAATATATTTTAAGAGGATAAATACATCTTGTTAGTAATTTAAAAAAAAAAACGCTCGATGTATTAAAGTCCCCGTCATGAAGCATCTTTTCAACTGCACCTCGGTCAAATGTCTCATGCAGAAGACGTTCAAGATAAATTATTTATTTAGCCAGTAGTTTAATAAAAGACCACAGTTAAGCTAGATCATATCACGTGTCATCTTTGGTTTAAATTACCGGTCTTTAAAGAGTTAGACCAGTTCATTACATGATTGTACATTCAGTGTAATTTACTAAGACTAATAATATCAAACTTGAGAGTTATGGTCTACAACTGATACTAGATTGGCATTTAAATCTAGATTGACATTCACAATAAGCATTTTGAATTCATGTTGCTTTTTTACAAATGCTTACACATACGTTATTGTAAAATTGGATTGTCCGCGCAATTATTTTGGCGTATAAACAAACAAAATATGTATTGAAAAAGCATTTGCGCACCTACAAATATGCATATAAATGAAATTGACATTGTGGTATTAAGTGTATGTTCTTAAGGTGCTTATGATGGGAATGTCTTCGTGTACGGCCTTACTTGCAAATTTGCGATTATCCTCATTGTTGAAGTTTGCATTGGCTTTAATTGACTTGTATATATTGTAGGTAACTAAATCACTACGTGCAATTCGTTTTAGATACAAAAAAGCCCGTAGAAACGTTTTCTCGTAAATTTAACCATATGCCCACTTAAAATGTTCACAGGAACAATCACTTTGCCTCTGGGTAATTCCATCTATTTTCAGCTTAAGATCTTTTGACATAAAACTTTTGCTTAAAGACAATGTAAGTGTTTTAAATGAACTTGTTTACTTTGATATTTTGGTGTATTGTTGTTTTTAACTGTAGTTCACATACATGTTTTCACTGTAATTGAAAATCAAAGAAAAGCTCAGTTTGCGGTATGAATAGCAGTTTTATATTGTTAACACATTGCTGTTTGTTTATTCTAGCGTGTTATGGTCTGCAACATTGTGTTCAAACGTGTACACTAATTAATTCGTATTTGTTTTAATATTCTTATGGCGTCAATAAGGGTGTTCATATAAGTAATGTTTCTATATTCATATCCATTCAAATTGATCGTCCTGTTCACAAAATATCAAATGTAAAATACTGAAAAAAAAAGCTAAACACGCGCGTATTCAATGTTATATAGTCTAGTTGATGATGTATAGTAATTAATGCCATTTTCATTCATAGAGTTTTATACCACTTCATAACTCTAGCACCCGATGCCTAATTAGTCAGTAGTAGAAATCTGGCATCAACTAAATCTCCAACGACGACACCGGTTCAATACAATATGGAATCAAATCATTCTGGGCGCCTCGGCTCGGCCTTGTTATGTCTTAGCGAAAAAGCTTTAGTCGTATATGTCTGAGTTAATTTGTATGCCGTCCGAATAAATGAGAGGTATATCACTTTTTGGGGAATATTATGCCAATAAGAAAAAATGGTTTTGATAATTAAATATATAGTTAGAGTAAGACCATAAGTATGTCACCATACGCTTGATATTTATTTTGGTCATAGTTCAGAAAAAAAAAGAAATTATTATTAACCATAGTGATATACACATTAAAAACATTATATTTCAATCAAGACATAATTTACGATCGCGTGATAAAACAAAACGTATGTTTTAAAATGTAATTAATTATGAGTCAATACATATTGTAAAATGCTTATAGGCATGAAACAATGAAGTGGTTTACATCAGTCTAGCTATTTTATGGACACACAAAATATGAACTTAAAAACAAAACGAACAGTTTTCCCAATCGAAATGCAAATTTAACTGATTCATATTCTTGAATTTAATACAATTTACTTCGTTTATATGTACTTTGGTAAGCTTTTTGCCATAAGAAAGTCCAACCGAAAGCAAAATAAGAGTTATGGGTTTTCAAATTAAGAAGATATCTATTTGATAATGAGAACGGAATCTAACAAATGTCGACGTCTAATTTGATCAATCCTTAATTTAATCTGCATGATTGCTATTCATTTCCCTAACAAACGTAATAACAAGTCCCTGGTACTTATTAAAGAAGATGTTGTTTGCCGTACAAGTTCATTTCGTAAAAGCTTAAACAATTAAATAAATCTTATAAATCATAACATGTCAAGTGGGTTACATTAATGCCATTGTTGGTTACGTGTCCAATTAAAACGCATGGTGCATTAACATGTACGGATACAATAATGCTTTGAAATATGTTTTCTCCTTGCTATCATGATTAGCAAAGTAAAAACATTTATATATGTCAACTGATGATAACCGAGTATGTATCTTATATTATTATATACAAATTCTCAAGATAATTTCCGCTTTTATATATTTTTTTGTGTCAAGGTAGTTTGTTCTAAACGAAAATACTGTCTAGGCGGGAAGTGTCGTCCTTTATTAGCCTGTGCGAACTGCACATGCTAATCAGGACGGCTTATTTTCTATAGAAGAGCGAGAAAATTGCGTGAGGAAGAGCATGTTATATGTACTTTTTGTTTCATATAACAAATGATTGGCAAATATTGTGACGCTTGTTTGCATACTATCGGAAATATGTGTTAAGGAAATTTAAAATGATGTAAATACACAAATAATATTTAGCATATTAACAACATCGTGCCTTTTTCCGGACTATCGACGTCTTAAAAATATTTATAATTACAGTGTTATTATCGAACAAGGGTAATATATTTTTATCTACATAACGTCTATGTATTTCTTTGATTTTTCACTCATATTGGTATACCAAAGCATGCTGAATATATAATTGACAAATTACACTCAAATTATTCGAAATTGACGTAGAATTTTGTACAGACACGAAGCCGATTCGGATTATCTTGGGAGCGTTTTGTGTCCATCAATGAAACAAATATGTCAGTTGAAGTTAGCCGTTCATGTCTTGTTTTGGAATGTGGAGACACCCTGGTTATTTGGTGTTATCTTCAGCAACGACACCTTCACAAAAAACCAAGAAAATGTCAATCATTTAAAAGAAAATCGAATAAGGCTTTGCTTTTTATTTCAGCCAATGCAAATGTATCGATGCAATCTTCAGATCGTAAACACGTGTTTGCTTTATCTTTGGCACTTTGAAGAACTGTTTAAACAAGATTTATGAATGATCGGAAGAAAAGCAGGGCAGGTGCTCCTATGAGTTACTCATTGTGAGCTATTGTGCTGAGCACATATATCCTTTTATTGGTTTTATAACATAATTAATCATAATCAATATAATGATTGTCAGCCATCACGCTAAACCATCTAGTTTTAAGACTCCAGTACTTTGTCCGTGGCCGTCAATTATCAATTTATTCCAAAACAGGCACGCGAAAAAGCCTCGATAATCTATTTCAAGCGATGCAAATCAATGCAAATTAAATAAATGTTTCCTTGCGAAAGATGTGTGTTTGTATTCTATTTTTATAAACAGGAATTTATAAAACAAAATGTTTTGCATTACGATATATATTGTTTGATATTTAATAGTATGTTTCATGTTAATCACTATCATGGCCCTTTCATATTTTGACAAATAATCTTAATATGTTCCGAATCTTGCTATGCAACACGCTCATGAAATGTCAAGTTTGATATTCTGCAGGAAAAGATAGTTGGCTTTGTGTGGGGAAATGATGGAAACTGTCAGTAAAGTGACAGTGGTGATGACAAAATCGCAATCGTTATGTGCATTTACGAATATTTAACAATAGGTTTGTACCTTAATATACAATAAAAGCAATAAACGTTTTCAATCACATTAAGGTCGAACAATAATATATAATAGGTGGGTAAACTGTGTACAGGAGTAAGATATTCACAAAGAAACAAAAAACATTATTACGTTTGACAGTGAATCTGCGCATGAATATATTAAAGGGGCGTATGTGCGGTATTTACCCATTTTATGGACATGTACATGTATTATAAATAAATAATGCCTCGTTTAATTATTAAAAAATATATTGATGGTAAACAACATATCAAAATACCAAACTGGTTTTCGTGATATGTTTCCAGTAGGATGCAATTTTGTGCAAACCAAAATGAAATCGCACCCTTCCATGAGCATTTACAAACATTAGTACTATTATCAATATAATAGGGAATCAATTCAAATACCCGTAGTAATTTAATGAGTTATATGTATATATAAATATTTTGATGCCAAACTCAATCTCATACATGTATGCATACTTATAATTTACAAGATTTTAATTTGCGTTGCTGAATATACTAAGTATGCACACATAATAAACTAAACGTGTGCATTTCAAAGTATCAATTCAATTAGGCTTACAAATAACAAGTGAAAAAGGTCAAACTCAGCACTTGGTAAAATTGTATTCGGTTACTTTCGCAGTGTATATGCTCTTTCAGCATCTTAGTATGTTAATACTCTTGTTTAGAAACAGTAACTAGTATTTATGTCAATTTGCCCATTCTAAAACATCCAATTGCGCTCACATCCATAAATTGGACTTTTTCTTCAGATTAATAAAGATTCTTTTTTAGACATCAACAAAGTTAGCGATGCAACTTCAGTGTACAAAATCCAGTAAGATGATAAGCTCATTGAATGTCAAGTTTGATAGTAAGCAGAACAAGAGTGCCAAACTTTCACAAGATACGCCCGTTTGAAGGTTTTGGGCACCATGCTAAATGCTTGAAATGCACTAAGTGACCTCGTGACCTAGTTTTTGACCCGGCATGACCCATATTAGAACTTGGCCTAGATATTGTCTAGACTCAACTTCTGAGCAAGTTTGGTGAAGATCGGATGAAAACTATTTGAATTAGAGTCCGGACAAAGTGGCGCCGTTGAAAATGCACTAATTGACCCTATGACCTAGTTTTTGACCCGGCATGACCCATATTCGAACTTGGCCTATATATCAACTAGATGCAACTGCTGACCAAGTTTGGTGAAGATCGGATGAATACAATTTGAAATAGAGTCCGGACAAAGTGGCCCCTTTGAAAATGCACTTATTGACCCTATGACCTAGTTTTTGACCCGGCATGACCCATATTCGAACTTGGCCTAGATATCAACTAGATGCAACTGCTGACCAAGTTTGGTGAAGATCGGATGAATACAATTTGAAATAGAGTCCGGACAAAGTGGCCCCTTTGAAAATGCACTTATTGACCCTATGACCTAGTTTTTGACCCGGCATGACCCATATTCGAACTTGGCCTAGATATCAACTAGATGCAACTGCTGACCAAGTTTGGT
>VMBQ01000881.1:0-55950 GCA_007657795.1 Dreissena rostriformis | reverse complement strand
GTTCAGTATCAATTTGAAGTGAATCCGTGTAGAAATGAAGAAATTATAGTAAAAGGCAATTTTGGGTGGGTGTGGCCTATGTGGGCGGGGCGCCCCAGGGTTGGGAATGGGGCCATGCATGGTTGAGATTGACCGTATTGTCATAAGAGAGGTCCAGTATCAATTTGAAGTGAATCGGTGTAGAAATAAAGAAGTAAATGTAAAATAACCTAAAAAAATGAGTGATAATTTCTGACGCGGCCCCACCCCAACCCCCATAACTTTTGACCCAGGGGTCAGATCAAAATTCCAAATAGTGCAGGGTCGCACATATGCTCATAGCTACCATGTGTGTAAGTTTCAAGGTTCTAGTGCTAATAGTGTAGGAGGAGATAGTGGCCAGGACGGACAGACGGACGGACGGACAGACGGACAACCGGACGGACAACCGGACGGCGGAGATCACCACAATATCCCCACCTTTTTTTCAAAAAGTGTGGGGATAATAACTACGTAGTTCCCGCACCAACAAAACGTGTCTACGGTCCATCTTTCAATAATTATAAAAACAAATATTGAACTGCATGTTTATAAAAAAATATGTTTTCAGTAACCATTGTATTAATATTATCTTAAATATAATCACTAAAACTCTATGCACTAGAACTAGCGTTGATATGCGCCTTAAATGAATGGCATTTAAATATTTTGCCGATATGCACAAAACAATAATTGACGTACATGATTTGTTTAGTCAACAGAAATAACAATGTTCCTGAGGGACCAGGAACATATTTAAACTATTAAGAAGTTATAAGCATATTGCATATATTTAACATTTGTTTAATGCGAATTGTCGTGTGTGCTTAGCTTTGCTATTGTATTCATAGAAAAAGAATGCATGCAAGCTATGTTGCATGTTCTTTAAAGACTTCGTATTTTATTTCAAGCAAGTGTTCAATCGATACTGTATTTTTATTTTATTTTTTTCCTCTGAACACACATGATACATTTATGTGACGGGTTTGTCAAAATTAGAATACATTATTTTACCAGCAAGTATAATGTAAGAGTAACATTGTATAATTGAGTTGTTTTTTATTTATCCTTGCATGAAGAAAGGTTCTTTTTTTTGTATTTGTAATAAAACACTTTTAAAATATTTAACACTGTCGTCCAACTCAATATTTTTATTAACACCGGATTTATATACATTGCTGTTTCCATCCATTTTTTTTTCCACCAACCAATTTTTGATGACGTGTCATATAAAGACTTACCAGCGAAAATATTTCATAATTGATCTATTATTAAGAACTTGCTCAGAACGTGTTAAAGTTCAAAATACACGTTTTAAACTTTTTATCGATTGTCTGAACAAAGACATAGTGTGCAACTTACTTGTTTATGTAAATGCGTAAGTTTAGTTATGATGCCATGCAACTTACACTAACACATTACACCAGCAGACATCTTGATTATAAAATTGCTATACTGTATGATTTAAGTCTTTTTTCATCATGTGTCATATTTTGAACTATGTACAAGTAAGCACGATTCATCTGTCAAAACAAATTAAAATTTAAATTTAAAATATTATACATAATAATGTATAAGTATTTTAACAGTTTGAGCTAATTCGATATCTTGAAGAACCGTCAAGATATCGAATTAGCTCAAACTGTTAAAATACTTATACATTATTATGTCTAATATTTTATCTCAATATTGAATACATACATATCATTATTCAAACTATCTGTATACTTATTTTTACAATTATACATACACAAGGCATAAGTAATACAGCACTCCGAACTACTATATACTGTATTTGTTAATTTATTTTATCTTTTGAAAAAGCGAAATTAATTCCTCTTGTTTTCGCATCAATTGTATATAAACACTAGTCTGTCAGAACTCAAAAAATATATTAGATCTCGTGGCCTCTTTGCAAATCATATCAATCTAGCAAAAACAATCAATTTCATTATATTTACTATTGCGTGTAAACGTTTGTTAAAGCGAAACCGGCTCCATTCTGAGAGAAACAAAGTTCAGTACTGGACATTCTCATGAAAATGACCCGATTTTGGTTCAGTTGAACGAGGGCTTTCTATGCAATCGATGTATCATAAATAGGTTTAAACTAAATCACTTAACCTCGTAACAAAACCGACCATTACACACCCACCACCTAAATAACGATTTTATCAAAGCAAATTACATTAAATACTCATTAAAACCTTCTTGTTATATCCATCTAAAAATAGGACGCTATTAGCTTAACTGGTCTTTAGTTTATAGCAACGTTATTTTCTCGTGTAGGTATCTCTGTTTCTGTATTACCAATTCTGAATAGAAAGGATTTAAAGGTTCATGTCAACGGTAAATACGGTATTTTAGTTTTATATATAAGGTTATCTGTTAATATGTATCTATAAGATGATTAGTTAAAACATATGTGTCGTTGTTATTAACGCTCATAAAATGTATTCAATATTATAACAAATATTGTCCCGGGAGTGTTCGGTTTTTATCACGCATTAGCGTCTTCAAAGTGTGATCGATTACAATCGCAATCAATGGTGATGGGGTTCAAAACCAACACGGGGAACGTTCACAAGATCTTTCAAAGACACCAAGTAACCGACATGTCCATGAAGCGAACCCGATTGTGTTTCTCAAGGTTTATACTAAAACGATTTACCTTGAAACAAAACCAACCAACCTGATAAAATGAATCGCTTCCACAATGTTACTACATTCCACCCACACTGATCTGATCATATATTGTATGTAAGCAAACTGCATTGAAAGCCAGTAGTAACCGTGGTGTTATAAAGATCCATCTAAAGATAAGACGCTGTTAGCTTAACTGGGCTTACGTTTATAGCAACTGGCCCTGTAAGAAAACGAAATGTTGGCTCGGGGAGATATCTCTGTTTGTGTGTTGTGAATTAAAAGGGTCAGATAAACCTTTTATATGGTATTATATTTTCAAACATAATATTATCTGTAATATCTATTAGATGATTGGTTGAAACATTTGTATCGTTGTTATAAAAGCTAATTATTATTCATGATTATACAAATTATCCGCGGGCACTTTTATCGAGTGAGGGCAATTAGGTAGTAGTAGTTATTGTTTTATGAATGAAATTTACAAAAAGAACTGCAATAGGCATGCGAACTATCGGAAACGGGTCTTCGGTGTTGTGAAAGTAATAAGTTGTTTTTAAACATGTTTATATGTACAGGAAATACCGTCGAAATTCCCATGTTAACAAGCTTGCATTGAATCCTAGTAAGTGGTAAAAGGTTACACTAACACTTATCATTCCGTATTCTTCAATTTTCTTTTAATCAGATAATATACGAAGCCATTACATCTCACACATAACAACACGACTGATTCAGGGTTCAAAGGCTGCTCCATCAACAACAGCTAGAGTGCTACGAAATGATCCGTAAAATGAGAAAATAAATACATGGGATCAAACATTGGTCGATTACAAACCGAAAGATTTATACATCAACAAAATGAGTTTGGAAGTACATGGAATGTAGATGAAATATTAATCAAATCCTAGTCACACTTGTTTAGAATGATTGATTACATAACGTTACTACAACTAAACCTAGGTTAGTGGTGAACAAACATCATTTTATTTAACCGGGTTAAGAGTATGGGAATGATGATTTTTCAGAAACATAACATGTAGCAAATTTCAATTTGTCTAACATATGTATTTGTCTTGAAACTAAAAAAAAGGGCAATTGACTGACTTAAGAAAACATAGTTTTATAGGTATTACTTGACTTTTGATAAATCGAACGAAACGTTTCTTTCATACGATCGACTACAATGTTGACTATGATGGATGTTTGTTTTGTGTCCTCTTAATAACAATCTTATATTGTTTATGAATTGAAAGCGCTTTAAACAACACAACTTTAAATGTATGACATTAAACAATTGATTCAGATACTAATAAATTGACCAAAAAGTAAGATTAAATTAATGATATATGAAAAAACATACTTAAAGTAAAGAAACCTAAAGGTGTTTACTTTAGCGCGTTTATCACTGAACGAACTCGTTTCTATTTCATATCAAGTACCTGTAAAACTAGTTTGATGTTCCTCTGTTCCAATGGCTAAGCGTTTTATACGACAGCACTTATTTGAGTGCATTTAGACAGACTAAAAATTGAGTGTGAAACTTGTGCACGGCTGTATCGACACTCATATATGCATATGCTTTGTTTTTAAATCTTGCATAAATTGCAACAAACATTGTTCTTTCGAATTTAGAGAACCCCTTTTACAATAAACATGTTACAGCCTTTGGTTTATAGTTATTGCAGTGATGTTTACATTAGCGCGTCATAATGCTAATTACATAATATGTGGCTATTGTTTGGTGTTAAAATATGAACGTTCAAAAGGATCCGTAGATTCAGTGCGACCGATGTAAATGTGCTTCGGCTTTGTTTGTTTGTTATTACCTCTGGAAATTTGTTGTCGATTCATTAGACTGAACGTTTATTTGTTGGAATTGAATTGACACCAAACAACCGTTTACCTGATCGATATTTTCTTTTATTGAACATTAATTTGCATAGACGCGACATAAAACATACCTTATGTGTGCAGTATACGCTTTATTTTAAGTTCGTTGCCTGCATGTTCGTTGTAAGTATGGGGGTAAGCGTCTTTATCAAAATTACTTACTGGAAGAAAATATTTATCTGAAATGAACTTACATGCGTTAAGCTTAGCTTTTTATTGCTCTAACCTGTACTTAATTTTGCAACGGTGTTTCACGTCATAGTAAAATGTTAAGTGTTATTATTAATTAACTATTTTTATTTATTAATCGATAGTGAATATAATTTACAGATATATATTGAGGTGATTTAGCTGTTAAATATAAACTGCACCAGATTTAGATGAAATTATAGGTGTGTACATTGTACATGTCAATATCCGAAACATCTACGGCTAATTAAATATATTTGCTGGTTACATAAGTTGTCACAATGTAATGAGACATCGATTATCCATACAAATCAGTCTGTTCTCGTTGGTTAAGTCGATAATCTTATTTGTATAGGATTTCTAAATTGAGTAAGCAAAGGGATCACATTTTCTCAGCGCATGCACTTTTCTTTCCCAGTGAGATTTAAAAGCGATACGATACCATAACACTGTCTTAAAAAAAAGTTGATATCTTTTGAATGTTTCAGAGTATTGAGATGATTTATATAAATACGTATAAATCGGTATCTTTAGGCGGAAGACATAGTGATTATCTTGTGAATCATTCCGTGCAGGTTAAGAATATTTAAGCGTTTCTTCTAGCCACAACACCATATTCTTCAACTCATTGATACTTAATCATTTGTTGGGATTGACCATTCCAAACATGTTTGTTTTCTATAAACAGCTGCTCAACAAAACACATGTGCTTCCTGGATCCAATTGAATTGTGAATTATCTTGCAACGCCGACGAATTATATACGTTGAATTGAAAGATACTTGATAAATGTCAATAGTAATACATTTAAATATAACATTATGTTCAAATGCCGTCGTCAGCTCTTGTAATGAAGTTTCTTAGAAAGGCCCTCTAATGTATAATGATTTTATTGAATTGCCAAACTCTAAGACTGAAACTGTGTGCATTTATTCGTGTTCGCTTCGGAAGAGAAGAAATTGTTAAATAAAACTCATTTAACAATTATTAACTGTTAAACCAAGATTTACAATTACACGATGCGTATAGCAAATGATGAGAATGACGGTATACGTTTTATATCGTGTTTTTAAAAACAAAAATATATGCTATCATACACAGTACCGACGTGGTACATGTATGTCTGTTCACAAACCATATGGTACACAACAGATACGAGCGAGAAACCGATAGCAACGCGAATGCCATAACAAATAGAAACGTTTATTTATTATTTCAGAAAGCAGCTCACTACCCCATGTGTTAACCAAGATTCATTTCATTCATCTGGTTAGAGTTTTTTGAATAATTACTACAAAAGTCAACTTTGTCAAGTACATTTGTATTACAATTCTTAAATGTGTTACATAACGTTAACACAATTTGATAGTCTATTGTAAAACAATACAAAATATGAAAGGAACAATACAAAAAGATAAATGAAATTTATTGGCCAAATGGCGGAATATAATTTACACCAGACTAGCACTAGAATAAATACAACCTCAGATATAGACTAGCACTACAACTGAGTCATGTCGCGGAGGCGACCGGAAGTACTGCCCTAAAGATAATCCCCAACCCAGTTGCACTATAAATTTAGCTTCTCGTTAATGCAATCATCGCCATCAGATAATGCACCGCATTCTATGCTATTTTGCAAGAGCTCCGCAACGGGCTCACATTTATTTATGTAATTCCTATTTCAACGAACACCTGATTGGTTCGGAAATATATATCATTATACACGCGCAATTGCTAAGGCCAACGCAACCGGCCAACTAAATTCTATGAACGCTGTTCCTGCGATTTTCAAGTGCAACATATAATCAAATATTCGCAATGCCACAATTTTCAAAGCCAAAAGGATCTATTCCATGTACGCCTAAGCACGCAGTGCCATCGAGCGAGTACTAGAATACCCATACTATCCCGAAAATAATTTTGAAAGCGATTCTGCCATCCTCACATAGACAAGCAGTACGTGATGGATGACGACAAAATGCTAAGTTTACCTCCCCGAGACATATGTATATTATTCTAATGTTAATTATTTATCCTTTTTATACTTCCGATCACATCCAAGACTTAGAATTTAACTCGCGCACTGAATCTAAATACATGGCGAACCCAACGTCCGACAAATGAACGCCATCATTTCTGAAAAAAACAGGTGTTTCTAAGTCGATGTCAATATATAATTAACTCATGCCCTCCTACAGCGCGCATCATTGTATGGCCTAATTGATTTACGCGTTTCCGTTTTTTTGTCAATTTGTTTCCGGAGCCCTCCAATTAAATTTTGGCAAAATGTTTGCCCAGACTATAATGCTCGCCGGAAATGCCATATGTAAATATTCAATCGATTCTTGCATGTGTTTAAAACAGACCTGACGGTTATGCCGGACCAAATCATTACCCCCCACGTGGACTACAAGTACCTTCGGTGGCATCCGGAATAGAGCGGGGAGCTGCATGTGGTGAACGGCGTCTGCCCACGGCGAAACCCGTGCTTTTTCGCGCTAAACCCTTAACAAGAAACTCGTGCATTTTTGCGCTAAATCATTACCGTACTTTCTCTTCTAAATAAAATGCCCAATACAATACGATACCGTGTGAATTGTTTAGGAAGTCCAAACAAAAGTACTTTGCCTGTATGCGTCACTCGCTTCCTTGAAATACATGCATCTAAGCCACAAATCATGATTGAGCGCCGACCATGAAGAAGGCATGACCGCCTGTCTAGACCGAAACATGTGGTCATATTCCTTCCAAAAAATTCCCCCTTGCCGTGCTGCACACTCTCTTATTGTATAGAAATAGTGTAACATTTCGTGAAGCCTCTGAGGTTGAGCAGATAAATATATATCCATGAAAATCATTAATGCATCTGACCAACGTTCGATTGAACTAATAACATCTTTGCAATCCTTTGGACGACTTTCTAACGACCCATTATTCAAAACGAAAACAGAACCCCCGTTTGTGTAGTCCGCTAGCTCAACTGGACCCTTAAGCAATAATGCAAGATTAATGTATTCGCCACGACAAATACGCTGTTTAAGCGACGCAGGCACGTGGATTGAAACATCATCATTAGTTTGTCTGGGCAATATAGAAATGCTGCGAAAGTTATTCATTCGAGACAAACATGAATTATCGTTTGCATTGCACGATAGCGCATCGTGCTCAGCCACGTTGTGACCACGTGGTTGACCATCGGCTGTGCGAAAAAATGTCTCAAAAATCAATTATCATTTCTTGCGCTCTCGTCTGCGCGTAGACGCTTTGCAGGTGGCGCTGCTGCGGGTGCCGCCTGTGGTTCTGGCCCAGGAACCGGGGTTGGTGCCGGATCTCGTACCGGCGCCGTTTCCGCCGCAGCCCTTCTACGCCGTCTGGCCATTGGTTCCACCGCCGGTGCCGGTTTGACCGCCGCTCGCATCCCCCGTCCCCCTGTTCGTTCCCGTCCCGCTATGGCCTTTCCTGTCCGTCTCCGCACGCCTTGACCTCTACCCGATATTGTAGATATATGAATGTGTATACACAAGTTGTTTCAGCTAAAGCTATTTCGAAAAGACCGAGGTAACATGGGCCTCGGGTTAATATACCTATTAGTGACGTCAGAAAGTCACTATTGAAATCGATTTTCTCATGGATTAATATCGTCTGCTAGTATCTTATAATCGATGCGAGATTTAAATCTATCTTTACCGAAGACATGTATTCGCTACTTCAAATAAATGAAATATATTTTTATAGAAATTAATTTTTAATATTATACAGAAACAAGCAATGTCTTTTTTGTTTTAAATATAAAGATTGCTTTCATTGTTGTCGTTAAATAACTGAATCTGCATGTGCATATGCCCAGGCTAATGCTCTTGTAATAATGACTTAGTATTAGGTTTATTTTAATAAAATGGAAAGTACAGTAATAAATGATTATTAATATGTGTATTTTTTTTTAAATGTATCCATTCATGTTTTGTTTTCGTCTAAAACAGATAAACTTGTAAATACCAACATTTACAATTATGTATGAGTAATATACAACCAATTTTGCAAATCGAAATAATTCGCATATTTGTGGTATATCATAAGTGATAGGAAAACTATCATCACCCACAAAAGAGAACAACACCTTAACACAAATTGCGTATAATAAAACTGCAATTTAAGGGACCTTTTCACGTTTTGGTAAATTGACAATATTGAAAAAAAAATCGTTGTAGTTATGATATTTATTAATAAACAGAACTACTAAACATTTAACAAGCACTCAAATATCCATTATATGCATCTGTTGACGATTTTAAAACATGAACTTTATAAAGCGATGCAACGGGAAACCATTGATTAATTCGGAGAGCTCTGATGTTATCGTTAACTTTTGTGACACTAAAATGATTATTTATAAAATGTATACAATACACCTATCAGTGTATGAGCACGGATGGCCGAGTGGTCTAAGCGTTTGACTTTTACTCCAGGGGTCATTAGTTCGAGCGCAGTTGCGGATTCCTTTTTTTACGTTCTTAAGTCTTATTCTTGTTTCTTTTTACCGGAGCTATTTAGTTCCAATGTTGACATTAATCAATATAAATTAATTTCAAAACATGCCAAAATCTGTGAAAAGGTCCCTTTAAATGGTCGATGCCAATCATTTTAGNGGGGGGGGGGGGGTGAAAATGGGGCATGGACGCCTAAATCTCAGAATCGAGGGCTAACACCGCGTGAAATACATTGTTTAAGGTTGTTTATATGCACATTCTCTAATTTCATGAGTTTATGACCGTCAATCAATCTGAAACAAAGATTTATTAGACATCCGATTAATAAAGTCCACCGTTAATAGTAATAATTTCGAATAAAAACAAAACATGATAGCACACAATTCTGCCATGCGTTAAGCATTCTCGATTTAATGACTTAAACGGCTGTTTTGTGTCGGTTTTACTACAGTCCTCGAATAAACTCGTTATCAATGTGATGGAACAGCGTACCTGCTTTCCTATTGCGACCTAAATAGCGAGTCATTTGGACGAATACATTTAATGATGAACATATTGTGAGGATGACTCTGTTGTAAGAATCTATCGGATTTGTTTAGTTTTGATACTTGTTAGGAATATAACAGTCACAAAATGCGAACCACTATCAAATAACATGGAACGATTACGAAGATTATGGAACTAATATGTAGATATAATTTAAGGAAGTAATTGTACGTTAATAAACTGTGTATTATTACGTAAATCGTTTACATCATGTACGATACAAAACACATATAGTTCTGCAAAACACAATACAAACACGTTTTTACATTAAATTGCAAACATATTGTATTTAACATCCTGCAGAATGGTGCTAAAACAATTATGATCCATAATCTTGTCCATCTTGGCACATGAAGAAATAAACGCGGATTAACATTCTTTTGGTGTGATTGATTGTATGCCACCAGGTTATCTCAACATTTGCTTTACATTCACATTAACAGTTGTTCTACCAATAACGAAGTCATAATCTATATACAGAGCATACATATACATTTAACTTTATAAGATGTGTATCAAATACTAAATATAATTGGATGCAAGATAATTATATTATTTTATAATTATTTGGTAAACACTCTATTTGCAGATGTCAAGCATTATATGAGTGTTTGGGACGTTGTGATGTGCGTGTCTACTTCATATCATGACTTCAGTGGAGCATAGCGGTTGAAGACGAACTACTGATGGGACATTTCGGCTCCACAAGAGCTGCACGTAACCGCACTGTCAAGGGCATCGCCACGCGGCCGGTTGTAAATTGCACTTACTTGAACAACTACATGACGATTAAAAACATTGTGCGGGTCAGAGGCACAACATGTTTGCTATATTTCACGCAAACACTGAAGTTATTGATGAACTAGATAATCTAATATGAAGTGAATTTCGCATTTCAAACATTCAAATTCCTGCAAAAATTATCGTAAACATATTGTTGTTAATAACTAAATTGTAATAACTTTAGAAATAATAGTAATAGAATGTATCTTCTATTTTGCAAATTAAGTGCATTTACTTTTGTAAGCTTTCGTGTAAATGAACATTCAAACAGCAATTGTGTTAAACATGAATATAAATGATCAAAGGCTTTGCTATATAAATAAGCAGTATATATAAATATGTAACGTGTATTTTATATCAAAAGAGTCTGGCTTTTTAATTACGATAAACATGAGTTTAAACATCAACGAAATCCATGAAATTAAATAACATTTATTTCCTTGTAATACTATAAAACTCACCTTACGTTTATTTTAGCGACTAGATCTATGTTGTAGATATGATGTTCATCAATAATGTTAAATACGAATACCAAAACGTGTATAACTGAGTTAAAGTGATAACCTGATGTTTATTCTTTCTTTATTATTGTATTTTGGTTTTAAATTTTGTTAAGCAAACTGCATTAATCTAACTAACTCATGAACATAAAATGTAAACACGACTCGAGCCTATAAAAATACAGTTTTCAGCTAATATGCATTACCCAATCACGAGGATGCATCTTAGGGCTGCCTTTTTCAAAATTCAGTATTCAAAACAACTAGCATTTAAACACGCCTAAAATGACGGGCCATATTAAGCATTTAGCTAATATACATTTACTGGCATAACATTACGTTGGTCACGATATCTGCTGCATGTGAATCATCTGCGAAAGAGGAGAAGCGACTCGTGTAATATCTGAATATTCAGAGGAATCATACTTATTGTTGCAGTTTTGTTTGCCTTTTTTACGTCACAGTTATCGTCATTAAATTGTTTTTTCATCTGATCCACTTTGCAAATACACATACGATAACACTGGGCGTCAATATGCCAAAAACGCTAAAAGTATTAATTATTATTTTAATGAAAACGATTTGTTTCGCGATGTGGAGCCCACACCGCTTCAATAATTGTAACGTCACGAGAACGTGTGAAACTAAAACAAATACAATCACATTTTATGAGATTCAATTTTCAAATGGAATAGGTTTAGATGAATGTAAATGATGAACCATTTTGCATTTACGGAAAGCCTTTTTCAATGCTCTAATATATTGCTGAACGAATGACAAATACAGTGTGTGTAGCAAATATACATACACATGTGTATCATCACGCGAATTAGAAAAATGTTATGTGCATATAACGTTTACGTTACTATTCCAATTCAGTATATTGTGCATTATACTACGAACGGTACGAATAGTCTTGCTGATGACATGTTGCACGTATATGCTAATTTACTGCTTCATTATAGAAGTTAAAACAGTGAAAAGAGTGTTGTGCAAAACGACTGTTAACGTCAAGTTAGCCTCTGTTTCGGAGCCCATTTATGTTTTACATCTTTAGTTCTTTAATGATGTTGAAGCTCGGCAATACATAAGATATTTTTTGCTGGCACCTGCTAGTTAAGCATTTACAACGGTGGCGTTTATTTGATTACTGATCACGTATAGACCGTGCATTGCAAACACATTGCCGTATAACTGCCGTTATATTCGTTCTAGGTATAACTTAACGAAACAAAAGGCGATAAATCGCATTAATAAAACGCACTGATCTTCCTACCACACCCCCATGGAATCAAAGAAATATAAAACATCTGAAGCTGCGTACATCAAAGACAAGGTAAGATGCAGTACAATTAACGACTTTGTTACATTTAAGTTCATAATGTTACTTGCTCGGCCTACTTGAAGTTTACTTTTAAGGACTACATCATGTATATGTTGGTAAGCTTAGGATATACTTATAGTGTATTGTATTTTTAAAATTATGTCCAAAATGTCAGTTATTTACAAAACAGTAACTAGTTGTAATCTTTTTTGACAGACATATGTGTACGGGAGTGTCATTGTCCCCAAACATAAGAAAGATCAGATTATCCGGATCGGCATTTGGAACAAAAACAGTAAAAGTATACGTTATTTCCCCTTCTACAAATCTTGGATCAGTGTATCCTATATTTAATTATACATAACACATCCAGAACGTGGTCTTTTATTGTGTAAATGTTAACTACCTTTAATGTGTTCCTAATGTTTAAAATAACAAATACATAATTCTGCCACATGGATCCATATATCATATGAATGTGTACATTTGATCTTCGAATGTTTTCGCAAGAAATGCTTAAATTCAATATAAGTCAAATATTCCAAACCGCTTTCGCAAACTTATTGTGGTCAAATCTCTGCTTTTTCAACCTGAGTTAATTTTGATTAGTTTTAAACACCCGTATGAATAAAATACAATGATCGGCATGTGTCGATATTGTTTTGAGCGAACGTTGAGCGAAAAGTAAAATCTGTATTATTGACATCAATTTATCGATTTATCATTTATTTTTATAAACAATGTACAATTGCATATTTATTTTCAAATTAATAATTCATAAATGCTATTAAGTTTCTTCGCTTGTTATTGCTATAAGAACAAAAGACAGACTCACTATTTATGAAACATGAAGATTAAGTTGTATTGTCGTAAAGTCAATACAGATATCATTACCACAGTTTTGTCATGGAATGCCGCATTTATTTCAATTGTAATCAATAAAAATAAAATAAGGTAGTCAAATATTAGTAATAATTTCATGAGAAACGTATATATTAAATGCGAAACTCCACCTTATATGCATACTTGTAATTTTCATGATTCTACTTTTCGTTGATGAATATCCATAGTCTGCACACATAATCAAGTCAACATGTGCATTTAAAAGTATCAATGAAATTAGGCTTACAAAGAACAAGTGAAGAAGGTCAAAATCAGCACTTGCAGTCTTGGTAAAATTGTCAAGTAATTCGATTACTTTCGCAGTGTATATGCTCTTTCAACATCTTATAATGCTAAGAATCTTGTTTAGAATCAGTAACTCGTATTCATGTAAGTTCTAAGCCTCAGTTCTTAAACATCCTATTGGTCTCATAGCCATTAATATGACTTTATCTTAAGATTTGAAAAGATTCTTCGTTAGACAGAAACAAAGGTATCATTGCACTTTCAGTGTTAAAAATCCAATTACATGATACGCTAGTTAAATATCAAGTTTGATATTCTACAGAACAATTTAAATGATTATGCGTGGGAAAATGATGGAAACTGTCAGTTAGTAAAAAAGGTGGTGGAAAAGTCACGATTGTTATTTGCATTTACGAATTTTACGAAATAAGTTTTAACTCAAACATACAATAAATACAACGATTTGTTGTTCGATTACGTTAACACAATAATATATTATAAGTTGTTAAACTTTGTAAGGTATACACACACAAAACAAATAACATGACAATGATTGACGAGGAAGGTGCGTCTTTACATATTAAAGGGATATATTAGCGGCATTTTCCCAGTATGTTGACGTGCACAATTTCTTCAATTTGGGTCGTTAAATTACTGCCTGACTGCTCAGGGCAATTCTCTTGTAATCATGACTAAGTATAACGTTTATTTAAAAAAATGTAAATTCAGTAATAACTAAATAATAATATTTGTATTGATTATTTATTTTCTTAATGTGTCCATTCATGTAGTTTTTGTCTTTAACAGACTTGTAAATCAGATTTTTAAATGAATATTAATGAAACGATTTTTTTTTAAATCGAGTTCCACATTTAAATACAAACATTTACAATAATGTATGAGTTATACATAAACTGTTTTGCAAATCAAGTGAATTCGCAAATTTATGGCATATCATAAATGATACGAAAACAAGTATCATCCACAAAAGGGAAAAACACCTAAAAAGATAACAAACACAAATTGAGCATAATAAAACTGCCTTTAAACGGTCGATGCCATTCATTTGTTGGAGTGTTAAAACTGGTACATGGGCGCCTAGATCTCAAACTCGAGGGCTAAAGCCGCGTGTTAAACATTGTTAAAGGATGTGTACATGTAAATTGTCTACTTTCAGGATTCTATGACCATCAACCGAAATACAAGTCATCTATTACCGCATTGCACGTATCAAAGGCTTTTGATGTATTGCATTTATGTTTTTAGTCACGAATATAGACTTTCCTTTTCTATTTTCGCATTATTACACACAATACAACCCGACTTTCAAAACATGCCCTATGCTTTACAAACGTCAATATTTGTCAATTGAGAGTCATTTGTAAATGACACAAAAATACTAGTGGTCTTAGAAAAGCTGATGAGACTGCGTAATGTATCAACGGATGTCCATTTAATACACACAGATCCAATCAAATTATTGCAATGATGCAGACCATTCAATATGGTAGCACATATGTTCAGGACAAACTGATGAACAACGTGATCTTGCCGGTATCATTTATTCGTGAACAGAACACTTAAAACGACCTCATTTCAGACATCACTTGGACGAGTTCTTAAGGCATTTCTAGAAAGATCAATTCATATAACGTGCAAGTGGTATTGTTGGTGTTTAAATGGGGACATATTAAAAAACAAAGTCATCGCTAATTAAAACTTTGCTTATCGAAATGCACAGTTTATGTATGGAGTCGTTCAATGTAAAAGAAATATGTTATTGTGTTGCCCATTGTTAACGGTCGTTGTTTTTGTTTATATTTTTTACAAAATTATAACATCCTTCGTATTTTGTATTTTTCCACAATTGGCAAATATCAGAACTCGTCAGAATATTAGCTTGTATGCAGTGACCAAATATTTAAGATTGATACTGCACAAGTTATAATATATAAGCCAATTCTTTGTGCATGCAATGATATTATAATGAATACATTTGATGATTCCACGTGAAATGATATTTGTTACAAAATCAATTCGTTCGTACATGTAGTTGCATTTAGTCTGCGAATAATGGGCCTTTTTGTTATTGCTTGATAGAATACATGCTTTAATTTGAATAACGGATGCTTGACGCGTTCATTTACCGCTCAGAAAAGACTTGGAACGATCATTGTACGAACATGCTAAACGTATATTGAAAATTAAGGTACACAAACATATGCTACTATCACTGGTTTTAATATAGTATTATTTCGTGAATGAGGCATGATGAATATAGTGTACACGTGGAAAAAAAATGAAACGCATGCGTGCACACTAGAATTGTATATGAACATAGATGGTTTTCAATGAACACAATGTCAACGTTCGTCTGTGTACGCAGAACACGAATACGTTTGAAATGATCGCACATGCCACCGATAGTTATTGGAGCTTTCACTCGCGATAAATGGGTTGTCAATGTTCAATGGCAATCTGACTGAGTTTATACGTGTTCGTTGTAAGAATTAGCACTTCGTTATAAATGTTCTACTATAATCAGACACTATTTTTCTTTTGAGTAATTGCAAAAATCTAGTAATATGTTTACCAGTCTTAGTACTTGGTTTACATAATCACAAAATAATTATTATTAATTAATGATGGTTTACATAATTACAAAAATGGTTTGTTACTTCGATCCAAGCATTGTTTTTTTATTAAGACACTAGTTAACATTGGAATAATTGGCAACGAAAGTAATATGCGTTCAATTTGTATTGCACGCTATACATAACCGTAACGATGGTTTAATCCTGACTTGCAAGTTTAGCGTATTCTTTGGAATTAATATTGTTGCATATATAAACTAGTTTCTAATGTTACGAAAGTGTATCTGCAATTTCAATACATTTTTGACAAACTTACTATTTTTGTTTTTAATTTCTTTTGTATGCATATTATTCTCATTCTCAAAACTGTTTTAAAACGCAAGCAAGAGCATGTGGAAAATGTTTTGAGTGTATAACGAAATCTACTAACACGTGCGGTTTAACGTTCGCTGTTTTAGTTTTCAACAATCATGAGCTTTCACAGTTTCAATATAGAACAACGGCTACTTTTTCTTAAAGCTTACACATATACAATGGAACTAAACACGTGTGACAATGCAAACGCTTCTTACCAGTATATCAATCAAACAAAGAGGTGCATTCAATATGAGCTACTAAAAAATAGATGGCTAAGCATCTTAAATTTCAAGAAGTGTTTTGTCCCCACTGATGTAACATGTGGTTACACTTACATTAAAAAACTAGACTCAAGTAATTCGCAGTGTTTAATTTGTCTACAACATTCACCTTAATAAATTTTCAATAAAACAGACATACACAAAAAACATGACTTAGGCTCTGACGGCTGTGCAGTCGATACTTCCGGTACCTATGGAGGTTACATCGGTGGAACTCTCCAGGAAACAATCCATGGTCTTGTGTTCTGGTGGAACGATTGCTAAATAGACTGCCCCGAACCTGGTATATACAATGTACTACTAAGTAGACAGTTTCGTTGAAGCAAGTCCCTATATAAAGTATAACGAGCCCAAAAAAACATTGACAGGCTGCTTAGTGAGAACATTTACAAATTTTAAATGTCGTAAACATATTTATTATCTCACTTTACTGAAACAAATATTTCACGGTACCTCCCCGAAAGGAAATATCCTCTTTACATTACATGTTGAAACAATCTAAGCAATACCAACTCATGTATGCTTTAACCAAAGAATTGTTCTGTATCGAATGTTTTTGTTTATACCCTATACAAAACCAATACAAGTGTATGTGTGTATGCATTCTATAAATGTACGACGATGGGGTTATTCCATGACACACTCGACTAGTGTTGTTTTTCACATGTAAGGCACATTAACTATTGAAATAACAATAGCATATCTTTACTATGCACAACGCCTTTAAGGTAATTATAATGCGACACTTATTTAATTATAAATTATATACTTAAAACATCAGACTATTGCTATCTACAAGAATACAATATAACAAACAACTATAAATATGTCCGATTATATCTTGTGAAAAAAACTGATCGTGATAAGTACATGTTATTCACTGGAATTTTATACATTCTAACACTGAACGATATAAATTTTGATCCGTCTGAATCCGTCGACGTTTACAACCTTTGATCAGAGAAAGATTTGTAACGCATTCGGCAAAATAACTTGTGTGAACCATTATGCTTACACTAATTGTGGATAGTAACCACGTTTTGAGTTTAATTGGTTTGTTAAGGTTAAGTGAATACCTTATAGTCACGTCCTTCAATGTCATTTGCAAAGAAAGATTGCTGTAACAATCATTTAACTGGAACTTACATAAGAATTGAGGGAACATAACAGGCAATATGTTTTAATTGTACTGTCGGTCCGTGTTTGTATTTCCAGAAGATATATATCTCTAGAGAGATCAATGGTGCTAATCAAAAGAACGAAGAACACATGTTTAATATTGAAGCTGTGTTTCTATAAAATTAACATCTCTGAATTAACGACAACCAAGTGCACGTTTAAGATATTCAACAAACGGATGCCTTAATTAACAAAACAAATAGTTGTATCTCATTTAATAACAAAAACTGATGTAACAAGCTTTTTACTATATTTTACACGCAACCATTCGTCGTAAAACATTTTAAAAGCGCCCTTTATAATGCACCTCGTGTAAACGTCTCATCCAATGGACAAGTATTGACAAAAGATGGTTGAGGGGGGAGGGCATCGAATATACGTCCATTGAGTTCTTTTCCCAATGGTTCCCCACTACAACAATAAAATGTTTATTAATTTTGCTGTACGGTAAGTGTTATTTACACTTTATACTTTCAGTATAGTTTCCATAGTATCGAAAATGACATCAACATTATCTTAATTTTTTAAAATATGTTCTTTAAGATTCACTTTACATAGGACTATCAACCTTGTTATCTAAGTGAACCAGCTGACACTAATTATGATGCCGACAAAAGGAGTGGTAAATCTGTTTTAATCTTTTTAGCAACGTTATTGAACATCATTGGGAAAAATGAAATACTTTCTGGGCCATACAACTATGACCAACTAACTAATAAACGCAGCATGAAATACAATATGTGTGTGTTTAGCCAAGACACATGTTTATATTTCTGGAAGATACATGTCGACTGTAGAAATCAGCGGCACAAAGAGGTTTTTGATATCGTTTCTACAAAAGGTCCGTTTTATATAAAGGTGCCAAAATACATGTATTAGTAAGTTAACATCAACTATATTTTAAGATGGAAAATGCATGTCATTGTCATTGAATAAAACGCTCTATGTATTAAAGTCCCGTCATGTAGCATCTTTTCAACTGCACCGCGGTCAAATGCCTCATGCAAAAGACGTTGAAGATGCATTATTTATTTAGCCAGTAGTTTAACACAAGACCACAGGTCAGCTAGAACATATCACACATCATCTTTGGTTTAAATTACCGGTCTATAAAGATTGAGACTAGTTCATTAGATGATTGTACATTCCGTGTAATTTTCTAACTTAAGGACTAAAAATATTAAACTTGAGAGTTAAGGTCTACAACTGAAACTTAATTGAAATTCACAAAAAAATCATTTAGAATTTATGTGACCTTTTTTACAAAAGATAACACATACCTAATTGTAAAATTCGATTGTTCGCGCAATTATTCTGGCGTATATACATGTACAAACAAAACATGTGTTGTTATAGCATTCGCGCACCTACAAATATGCATATAAATAAAATTGTCATTGTGGTATTAAGTGTTCGTTCTAAAGGTTGCTATGATGGGAATATCTTCGTGTACGGTTTTACTTGCACATTTGAGATTATCATCATTGTCTAAGTTTACATTGGCTTGAATTTACTTTTTTATATTGTAGGATACTAAAACGCTACGTTCATTTTTTTTTAGATAGCAAAATACCGTTGCAACGTTTTCTCGAAAATTTAACCATATGCTCTGTTAAGTTTTCACAGGAACAATCAATTTTCCTCTGGGTAATTCTATTTATTTTCAGCTTAAGATCTTTTGACATAAAACTTTTGCTTAAAGGCGGCTTAAGTGTTTTAAATGAACTTGCTTACTTTGATATTTTGTTTTATTGTTGTTCTTAACTGTAGTTTACATAAATGTTTTCACTGTATTTGAAAATCAAACGAATGGGCAGTGTACGGTATGAATAACATTTTTATAATGTAAACACATTGCTGTTTGTTTATGCTAGTGTCTAATGGTCTGCAAACATTATGTTCAAATGTGTACATTGATTAATTCGTATTTGTTTTAATATTCTTATGGCGTACAAAATGTTGTACATATAAGTTATGTTGTTATATTCATATCCATTCAACTTATTCGCCCTGTTTACAAGTTATCAACTGTAAAATACTAAAAAAGCTAACCTCGCGCGTATTTGATGTTATATATTCCATTTGATAATGTATAGTAATCAATCAAATGTTCAATCAGAGAATTGTATACCACTAAATAACTCTAGCACCCGATGCTTAATTAAACAGTATTACAAATCTGGCATCAACTTAATCTCCAACGGTGACACCGGTTTAATACAATATGGATACAATGAATTATGTTATACATGTATAGGGATACAAGTTATTCAAATCCTTCTGGGTGCCTCGGCTCGGCCTTGTTATGTCGCAGATAAAAAGCTTAAGCCTTGAATGTCTAATTTACTTTGTATGCTGTTCTTATAGATGAGAGGTATGTTACTTTTTTGGAAATATTATGCCAATAAGTTAAAATGGTTTTGATAATAAAATATATAGTTATAGTAAGACCATTCGTATGTCACCATACGATTGATTGTTTTTGGTCATAGTTCAAGAAAACATATTTATTATTAACCATATTGATGTACAGTAAAAACATGTTATTTCAATCAAGACATAACGATCGCATGATAAAACAATTTGTTTTAAAATGTAATTAATTATGTGTCAATACATATTATAAAATACTCATAGGCATTAAAAAATTAAGTGGTTTTCATCAGTCTAGCCATTTTATGGACACACGAAATATGAACTTAAAACAAAACGAATAGGGTTTTTTCCAATTTAAATGCAAATTTAACCAATGCCTATTCTTGCATCTAATTAAAATTAATTCATGTCTATGTTTTTTTTTAAGCTTTTTGCCTTAAGAAACTCCAACCGAAAGCAAAATATAGTGTGTTTTCAAATGAAGACGATATCTCAACAGATAATGAGAACGGAATCTTACATATGTCGACGTCTAATTTGTTTAATCCTTAATATAATCTGAATGCTGCTATTCATTTCCTTAACAAACGTAATTACAAGTCCTTGGTACTTATTAAAGAAGATGTTGTTTGCCGTATATGTTCATTTCTTAAAAGCTTAAACAAAAACAAAATCTTATAAATGGCAATTGGGATACATTAATGTTATTGTTGGTTACGTGTCCAATTAAAACGCATCATGCATTAACATGTATTCGGAAAAATGTATGCTTTGATTCTTCTTGCTATCACGATTAGCAACGTAAACACATTTATATTTGTCAACTGTTTCAAACCGAGTATTATATTATATTATTATATACGAAATCTCAAGATAATTTTCGCTTTTATAGATTTTTTTTTTGTGTTAAGGATGTATTTTATAAACGAAAATCAAGTCTAGGCGGGAAGTGTCGTCCGGAAGTGCATGGTATATATTCCTTTTGTTTCATATAACAAATGAGTGGAATTATAGTGTGACGATTTTTGCATACTATAGGACAAATGTGTTAAGAAAATTTGAATGATGTAAACACACAAATAATATTTAGCATATAAACAACATCATGCCTTTTGCCGGACTATCGACGTCTTAAAAACATTTTCAATTACGGTGTCATTATCAAACAAGGGCAATATTTTCTTTATTTACATAACTTCTATGCGTTTCTTTGATTTTTCACTCGTATTGGTATACCAAAGCATGCTGAATATGTAATTGACAAATTACACTCAAATTATTCGAAATTGACGTAGAATTTTGTACAGACACGAAGCCGGTTCTGATTATCTTGGGAGCGTTTTGTGTCCATCAATGAAACAAATATGTCAGTTGTAATTAGCCGTTCATGTCTTGTTTTGGAATGTGGACACACCCTGGTTATTTGGTGTTATCTTCAGCAACAACACATGCACTAACAAACCACGAAAATGCCAATCATTAAAAAGAAAATCGAATCAGGCTTTGCTTTTTAATTCAGTAAATGCAAATGTATCGATGCAATCTTCAGATTGTAAACACGTGTTTGCTTTATATTTGGCACTTTGAAGATAAATTGTTCAAACAAGATTTGTGCATGTTCGGAAGAAAAGCAGGAGAGGTGCTCCTATGAGTCACTTAGTGTGAGCGTTTACATATATCCTGGGTTTTATAACAATTTTATGCATGATCAATATAATGATTGTCAGCCATCACTCTAAACTGTCTATTGTTTTGCAACATAAGCCTCCAGTACTTTTTCCGTTGCCGTCAATTATCAAGTTATTCCAAAACAGGCACGCGAAAAAGCCTCGATAATATATTTCAAGCCATGCAAATCAATGCAAATCAAATAAATGTTTCCTTGCGAAATATGTGTTTTTGTAATTTATTTGTATAAATAGTAATTTATAAAACACAATGTTTGCATTACGATATATATTGTTTGATACGTAATAGTATGTTTCCTTTTAATCACTATCATTGCCATTTTATATTTTGACATAATGCAAGTAAGTCCGTTTCATAACCAACGTTAGTTTGTAACTGATGTTAACAAGTGGTTGTTTATACAGAAATAAGCATTTCTTTTGATCTCATAATAAGCATACTGCATTCACACCAAGTTTGTGATTTTGCCAGCAATGGGTGAAATATTTATAGAAATGCCAACTATATATAATCTTGACATTATATTTATAGTTATATAAAATTGTATATATTTGTATAAATATATGTATATTCATATTTAGTATTATGTAGTTAGAACACGACGACGAAACGAGCCGAAAAAACAAGTGAACACAAAAAGTAAACATCATCACTTGTTGAACATTTATTCAGTCGGTTATTTTCGCAGCATATATGCTCTTTAACTTCTTAATATGTTCAGAATCCTGCTATGGTGACAATGCAGGCGTGAACTAAATATTTCAATGAATATTTTAGTAGTAACTCGTATTCATTAAAAGATTGCATATGCGAAATCATCCTATGCCGCCCATATCCATCAATGGGATAATTTCTTCAGATTTATAACGATGGTATTATTTTTTTTTAGATTTCCAGAACCAAATGACATGACACGCTCAATAAATGTCAAGTTTGATATTCAACAGGAAAAGATACTTGGCTTTGTGGGGGAAAATGATGGAAACTGTCAGTAAAGTGACAATGGTGATGAAAAATCGCAATCGTTATGTGCATTTACGAATTTTAAACAATTGATTTGTACCTTAATATACAATAAAAACAATAAACGTGTTCAATAACATTAAGGTCGAACAATAATATACAATAGGTGGGTAAACTGTGTACAGGAGTATGATATTCACAAAGAAACAAAACATTATAACGTTTGACAGTGAATGTGCGTATGTATATATTAAAGGGGCGTATGTGCGGTATTTAACCATTTTATTGACTTGTACATGTATTATAAATAAATAACGCCTCGTTAAATTATTAAAATATATACTGATGGTTAACAACATATTAAAATACCAAACTGATTTTCGTGATATGTTTGCAGTGGGATGCAAACGTGTGCAAACCAAACAGAAATCGGCAAATCGCACACTTCCATGAGCATTTACAAACATTAGTACTACATGTATTATCAATTTAATNTCTATATATTTATTTATTTATTTATTTATTTATTTATTTATTTATTTATTTATTTTTATTATTTTTTTATTTATTTTTTATGCAAAACTCCACCTCATACATGTATGCATACTATTTATTCACCAGATTTTACTTTTCGTTGCTGAATATAACTAAGTATTCACACATAATCAACTTAACATGTGCATTTTAAAGTATCAATTAAATTAGGCTTACACAGAACATGTGAAAAAGGTCAAAATCAGCACTTGGTAAAATTGTATTTGGTTACTTTCGCAGTGTATATGCTCTTTCAACATCTTAGAATGTTAATACTCTTGTTTATGTTCAGTAACTCGTATTCATGTCAATGTGCCCATTCTAAAAAATCCCATTGCACTCACATCCATAAATTAGACTTTTTCTGCAGATTTATAAGATTCTTTTTTAGACATCAACAAAGCTAGAGATGCACTTTCAGTATACAAAATCCAGTGAGATGATCAGCTCATTGAATGTAAAGTTTGATATTTACCAGAAAAAGATAATTGAGTCTGCATGGGAGAAAGATGGAAACTGCCAGGAGGTGAAAATGTTGTTGCAAAATTCACGAATGTTAAATGCATTAACTAATTTAAAAATTGTATTATACTTAAACATACAATACAGACAACACACTTGTTCGATTACGTTAACATAATAATTAATACTAAGTTGTTAAACTGTGTACACAAGTAAGGTATGCACAAATAAACAAATAACATTACAACGATTGAAGAGGAATTTGCGCATATACATAGATCTATTACAGGGGTATATGGGCAGTATTTTCCGAGTATTTAGACGTGGACATGTCTTTACACAAAAAACGCGTTACATATAAGAAGCAAATATTGAGGGTAAAGCAAATTAAATACCAAACTAGATTTAGTTCTCGTGAAACGGTTCCAGTGTGATGCGAACACAAGCAAGCCAAACAGATATCGCACACTGTAATGAGAATTTACGAACAAAAGTACCATTATCAATTTTGTACGGAATCCCGAAATTTCAATATTAAATGTAATTTACAATTTGGGTTGACACACGACAATTACAGGGAACCACGATACGACAATCGACATTGAACAATGTCTTTCGATATTTAAAAATTTAAAAGTCCCTTGTTGGTATTTACATTTTACAAGACAAGTTGCCTCGAAAATTAAATGCCCTTGCTCAGTGTCGCCAATCGTTGTTCAATGTCGCGTTTCATGTCGTGTGGCGCATTGTTAATCGTGTGTCTCGACCCACGATATTTAAAACGCTACAAAATACGAAAAGCAATATTGAAAGCGACGCACGACACTGTACCGTTTAAATATCGACCGTCGACTTAACGCAATGGAGCTCGATATATGAACATCGACAAACCATAATTAACAACGATATTCGACAATTCATTGCACAAACATCATTCAATTTAGATTGTCGACCTAATTCGCATGAGCAACGATGTTTTCTCTATCGACTTTAAGATATTGTTAGTTCGTTTCATGCACTGTTAAGTTATTAATGCCACTCCACTCCAATAAGTCTGTGAACTTCGCCGCCCAAATGTAATTTTCAAAAATGAGAATGTAGCGGAAGAAAAGTGTGAAACTAGTATTACTCGGTTAATAATATAAACCAATTATGTTTCTTGCGCATTGCCCTATAGAGTTCAATCATATACCAGTCATTGCTTTTGGAAACAAGCGGTCAAACAAAACGGAAATACGGAAATATTTTCGTTAATTATGAAGGCATTGATCACATAATATTGAGAGTTAGTTAGTTATGTTGCTACTGCGTGGGCCTATAATTATTTAATATTTAACTATGCATACATAAATATAAACTTATTATTAAATGGGCACGTTTACAGTCTTTCTCTTAAATGTATGCATCCATTACAAATTTACACTCTCCAACTCAAATTTACAATAATGTAGTCAGGTCATTAATAGTGGTTATTCGTCTAGTGGTATTTCATCTTTTTTTCATGCATAGCAATAAGAAAAACTACGTAGTTCCCGCACCAACAAAACGTGTCAACGATACATGTTTCAATAATTAAAAAATAAATAGTGAACTGTATGTTTATAAAAAAATAAGAATTATGTGTTCATTAACCATTGTATTAATATTGCCTAAAATGTAATCACTTTTTTTAAACTCTATTGCACTAGAACTAGCGTCGATATGCGCCTTAAATGAATGGCATTTAAATATTTTGCCGATATGCACAAAACTATAAATGACGTACACTATTTTTTGAGTACACAGAAATAACAATTGTCGTGAGGGACCAGGAACATATTTTAACTTATAAGAAGTTATAAGCATATTGCATTTTGCATATATTTGACATTTGTTTAATGCGAACTGTCGTGTGTGCTTAGCTTTGCCATTATATTCCAAGTAGAGGAATGCATGCAATCTATGTTGCATGTTCTTCAAAAGACTTCGTATTTTATTTCAAGCAAGTGTTCAATCGATACTGTATTTTTTTCTTCTGAACACACATGATATGTGATGGGTCTGTCAAAAATAGAATAAATTCTTTTACCAGAGAGTTTAATTTAAGAGTAACATTGTATAATTGAGGTTTGGATTTTTATTTATCCTTGTGTGAAGAAAGTTTGGTTTTGTATTTGTAATAGATACTTTTAAACACTGTCGTCCAACTCAATATGTTTATTAACATCGGATTTATGTATATAAGGCTGTTCCCATCCATAATGGAATTTATTTTTACGAGTTATTAATTTTCCACCAATCCATTATTTAATGACGTGTCATATAAAGACTAACCAGCCAAAATATTTCATAATTTCTAAACTAATATTTAGAACTTGCACAACACGTTTTAAAGTTCAAAATACACTTTGTATCGATAGTCTGACCAAAGACATATTGTGCAACTTACTTGTTTATGTAAATGCATAAGTTAAGTTATGGTGCCATGTGACTTAAACGTACACATTACACCAGCAGACATCTTGATTATAAATATTGCTTAAATGTGTGATTTTAGTCGTTTTTTTCCTTAAGTGTCATATTTTGAACTATGTACACGTAAGCACGATTCATCTGTCAGAACAATTAATGTGTAGGTCCGTCAAGATATCGAATTAGCTTATACTGTTAAAATACTTATACGTTATTATGTTTAATATTTTACCCAAATATTTAATGAATACATATCATTATTCAAACTATCTATATACTTATTTGTTAAATTATACATACACTAGGCAAAAGTAATACAGCACTCCGAACTAGAATGTACTGTAAAAGTCATACACAATCCGGATTATCTGATCTTTACTATTTTTTGGAGCAAATGACATTTCCCGGATACACATATCTGTAATATACTTTACAACTTGTTAAGTAAATAACTTAAGTGTAAGCATTATTGTATAAATAAAATAAAATATAAATAATTCTTCGCGTACCGACAGAGACATAATGTAGTCCTTATGAATAAACTTCTGGTAGGCCAAGCAATTTACTTTAATAAGGTCGTTAATTTTACCACAGATAGACATAGCTTTGATGTACATAGCTTCAGATGTTTGCCATTTCTTTGATTCCATGGGAGTGTGGAAGGAAGATCAGTGGGTTTAATGAATGCGATTTATCGCATTTTGTATCATAAAGTTGTACATAGAACGATGCTTACGAAGTTATACGGCAATGTGTTTGCAAAGCATGGTCGACACTTGCTCATTAACCTACTAAACGCCAAGGAAGTTAATGCTGAACCAGCAGGTGTCATAAACAACTTTCTCGTGTATTGCTTATGAGCAATATGATAAAACATACCTTATGACGTAAAAGAATAAAAACAGGATGCGCATTAGAGGCTTACTTGACACTAACACTAGTTTTCACAATACCCGCGTCACTGTTGAATTACTTTTTGGAATTAACCAGTTAATTAGGTTATTAGTGCAACATGAGATCAGTAAAAAAGTTCATACAGTTAGTACCAAATAGTAACATATAAGTAACATGCAAATAGCATTATTTTCGACACGATAGACTAATGATGCGTCTCGATGGATGTATATTAACTACACTCAGTGTATATGTCATTTGTATCAAGGTTTGTCATCCATTGAACTTTGTAAAAGACATTTCGTTAGTGCGATATTGGGTTCATCTTTTTTTTGCACAAATGTTATGTGTAAATGAATTGAATAACATGTCATTGTATTTGTTTGACATAGTAGTATGACACATTCTCGTGACTTAACAATTTTTGTAGCGATAATGTTCCTATGAAATTATGTTTGTGGTAAATGTTTTGAACTAAGAATTGATTGTGTGGTGTTATGGCATTACGTTGTATTGATGCCTATGATATCGTTATCGTATGCGTTTTCGCAAAGTGGTTTACATGCAACGAGAATGTCGAGAACTACGAATTAAAATGTTAAAATAAAACACAAATAAAACGTGTGTTTTCCCTGGGAATTTAAAATATTCAGATATGATACGGATCACTTCTTTTGTTTGTGCAGATGCTGAAAATGGACATTACTATCTCTTAGCTAAATATACAATATGGTCCGTAATTGATGGCGTTGTCAAATGCTCGTTGTTTTATGCTGAATTTCAAACAAGGCAGCCCGGAGATGCATCGCGTGACTGGGTAATGCATTTCATTTGAAACTTTTTTATATAAAGGCTTGAGTTTTGTTTACATTTAAAGTTCTGGAGTTCATTAGTGGGAGCAGTGGTAGGACGCTGGCTTAGAGATCGAGAGGTCCCTGGTTCGAATCCCGCCCTGACCACTGGACTTTTCCAGAGCAAGAAATTTATCCCACATCTGATTATCTCCGACCAGGTGTATGAATGGGTACCTGTGAGGAAAATAAGCCAATGTGTTGTTGCTGCATACTGCGCCTAGATGTTTACGGACGACTTATGACCCAGTGAACAGAGAAAAAATGTGAAGCGCCTCTGAACGCACATACCGAATGAAAAAGGGCGCTATATAAATTAGGTAAAAAGAAAATAAGAAAATTTAACAAAATTTAGCCCAAATAATAAAATAAGAATATACACAAGGTTAACACTTTTATTGAGCAATACACAGCATGTGCATTTGTACTTTAACAACCGGCCTCTTGGCAATTCCATTGACAGTGCGGTAACTTGCAGCTCCTGTGAAGCCATCATTTCCTAAAAGTAGTTCGTCTACAACAGCTATGCTCCGCTGAAATATTGATATGAAGTCATCACGCACAATCACAATGCAAATATCACAAGCTTGACATCTACAAATGGAGTGTTTACCTTATCATTATATATAGAATATAAATGCCTTTTATCAGACTATATTAACTATTGGATACAATTCTTATGAGAGGAAGGTGTGCATATGCTCTGCATTTATACCAATGAAGAAATTCGTCTTTGGCAGAAACACTGTTCATGTAAATGTATAGCAAATGTTGAGATTAATTGGTTGCATACACGAAATCACACCAAACGTGTTTTAATCCGCGTTTTAATCTTCATGTGTGTAGATGGAGATGATAATGGATCGTATTTGTTTCTTAAAACCATTTTGCACAATACAATATGTTTGTAGTTTAATTTAAAAATGTATTTGTAATTTTGTTTTTCAAAACTATACTTGTGTTGTATGGTGCATAAAGTTAACTATAACTTGCACATAAGATATTACTGTGCAATTACCTTGTGCTGAATTGTGCACGATGCTTACAATAACTCGTACGCAAGATATTAATGTTAAATTACTTACTTAAATTGTATCTATTTATAAGTTCCGAAATATTACGATTCGTTACACGTTACTTGCCAGTTGTTTGCATGTTGTTATATTTATATTCATAATAGAAATCATAGCTCAAAAATGCGATATATAATTCCAAAGTCCATCCGCACAATATGTTCATCATTTAAATATCAAAACATTGAAAATTGTTTACGTTCAAAGGACTCGGTATTGCAGAAGCAAGCGGAAAGAAAGTTCGCATTTCCATCACATTGACATGAGTAATATCGAGCACCGCAGTTAAAACGACACAAAACAGCCGTTTAAGTCATAAAATCGAGGGTGATTTATGCATGTGCGAACACGTTTTGTCTTTTTTCGAAAGTATTACCATTAATGGTGGACTTGATTAATCGGATGTCTAATTGGTTTTGTTTTAGTTTGGTTGGTGGTCATAACATCATGAAAATAGAAAATTTACATGTAAACAACCCTTTACAAAGTATTTCACGCGGGTTTAGCCCTCGAGTCTGAGATCAAGGTGCCATGTATAAGTTTCACCCTCCCCCAAAATTATTGACATCGACCGTTCAAACGCAGTTATGCGCAGTTTGAGTGTGCTATGTGTTTAGGTGATGCTCTCTTTTGTGGGTGATAATTGTTTCCCCATCACGTATGATATGCCATAAGTATTCGATTAGCAAAACTGGTTTCGTATAACTCATACAAAATTGGTAAATTGTTTGTATTTAAATGCAGAACTCGATTAAGAAATTACTTTTTATAAATGTTCAATTAAATATCTGTTTTACAAGTGTATATGTTAAAGACCAAAATTACATGAATGTTTACATTTATAAAATAAATAATCAATTAACATTTTAATATTCAGTATTTGCAGTAGCCTCTTTTCCTGTATATTCGGCCACTTAAGAGTTAAATTGACTTTTTATATGGAATGAAAACGTTTTCAACATAAGTGAGGCATTGAATTAAATTTTGAATGTCTTTACAACAAAATAAATGCAAAATAATTTACATATCAGGTATTTCCTTAGTAACGGGCCTATTCTTGGAAGGAACCCTAGCAACTCTGATATGTTAATATCTTTCCTATCAATCTGTTCAGTCATCATTTTTATAGGAAAACACTAAAGTTGTGTAATGTTTTTTATATAAATCATTAAATAAATATTCTAATAGACTAATAAATACAAGCATACTATATAAAAGTGAATATTTTCAAAAGTATTGGCATTTACAAAACATGTGTAGCAAATTTTGATAACTTTTTACCTAAATTATATTTTTTTCCCAACACAATCTAAAATTCACATGTTTTGAACCAAACAACAAATTCTGTGTG
This sequence comes from Dreissena rostriformis, assembly GCA_007657795.1. Lineage (NCBI taxonomy): Eukaryota > Metazoa > Mollusca > Bivalvia > Myida > Dreissenidae > Dreissena > Dreissena rostriformis. Next base: position 25,382 of record VMBQ01000881.1, on the reverse strand, counting down.
ATAGAATTCTCTCAATAAAGATAAATAACTCAAGTTTTACCAGAGATATATAATAATTTCCAAAATAAAGGGGGTGGCAGAATCTATAGGAATGGATGAAACTATAGGAAAGAAGGCTACTTACCATTTAGTTAAAAATAAACGAAATACTTAGTCATTAAAACAAGAGAATTGTCATGAGCATATGCAAATGAATATTCAGTATGTTAACGACACAAATGAAAGTAATCTGAATGTCAACGCCCGTTTTGTTTAAGACATTTCTTCTTTCTAGTAATGTTTATATCCTAGTAATGTTTATATCTATGACTTTTTCATCTGAAAATACTATTTATACATCCATGTTGATATATACTAACTGGAAAATGTCACTTTTTTTCTTCTTCTTTATTCTNAAAAAAAAAAAAAAAAAAAAAATCTTTCTGTATAATATTGAATGAAAGTTTAAATTTGTCATGGCATTCGCATTACCATCGGTATCTCGTGTGCATCTGTTTAGTACAATGTGGGTACTTTGTATGATAGCATATGTTTTTGTTTTGTATACCGTTATTCTCATCATAGCTTTTACACATCTTCTAATTGTAAAACTTTATTTAACATTTTATGTTTTAAATGAGTTTTATTTTGCTTTTTTTCCCGAAACGAACACGAAAACAATTTTAGTCGATGAGTTTGGCAATTCAATAAAATCATTATACATTTGAAGACCAGCCATAGGCACTTCATTACAAGAGCTGACGACGGCATTTGAACATAATGTTGTATGCATATGTGCTACTATTGACATTTACACTGTGTCTTTCAAGTTAACGCATATAATTCGTCGGCGTTGCAAGATAATAAACAATTAAATTGGATTCAATATGCACATGTGTATTGTTATGTACATTTTTTCTTGCGTTATCGGAGTTATGACCATTTTGTAGAAAACATACATGTTTGGAATGGTCAATCGCAACAAATGAGTAAATATCAATGAGGTGTAGCATATGGTGTTGTGGCGGTAAAATATTCTTAACCTGTATGGAATGATTCACAAGATAATCACTATGTCTTCCGCCTTCAGATACCGATATATACATATGTATATATTTTATCTCAATACTCTGAACAATTCAAAAGATATCAACTATTTATGACAGTTGCAATTTGAATTGATATAATTCTTTAAGACAGTGTTATGGAATCTTATTGCTTTAAAATCTCAGTGGAAATAAAAGTTCATTCGCTGAGAAAATGGATTCACTTTGCTAACTCAATTTAGTAATCCTATACAAATCACAATATCGACTCAATCAAAGAGACCAGACTGATTTGTATAAATACTCCATACCTCATTACACAGTGACAAGTTATGTAACCAGCACATATATTTAATAAGCCCTAAAATAATAAAGCGTCATGTACAATTTGGTAAGTGTACACACCTATACTTTCATCTAAATCTGGTGCAGTTTATATTGCACAGCTGAATCAACACAACATATATCTGTCAAACTATTCATACTCTTTATCTTCACCATCGATTAATAAATAATAATAGTTTATTTAATTAAGAATTACACTAAACATTCAACTATGGCATGAAACACCGTTGCCCAATTAAGAACAGGTTGGGACAATAACAATCAAGATTAACACCTGTAAGTTCATTTCAGATATATGTTTTCTTGTAGTAAGTGATTTTGATAAAGACACTAACCCCCATACTGATAACGAACATGCAGGCAACCCAATTACAATAAAGCGTATACTTCACATATATAACGTTTATGTCGTGTCTAGGCAAATTAATGTTCAATAGAAGAAAATATCGATCAGGTAAACGGTTGTTTGGTGTCAAATCAATTCCAACAAATAAACGTTCATTTTAATGAATCGACAAAAACGTTCCAGCAGTGAAAAACAAACAAACAAAACCGAATCAAATTTACATTGGTCTCACTGAATCTACAGATCCATTTGAACGTTCATATTTGAAGACCAACGAATAGCCACATATTATTTAATTAGCAGTATGACGCGCTTATGTTTACATCACTGCAATAGGTATAAACCAAGGCTGTAACTTGTTCACTGTAAAATGGGTTCTCTAAATTAGAAAGAACACATTTTTTTGCAATATAAGCAAGATTTAAAAACAAAGCATATGCATATATGAAGGTCGATACATTTTTTTACACATTTTTACGTGGTTGTGACTCTTGTGTGTAACTCAGGTGGCGCCGTTTTTGCATATGATGAAACTGGTTCGCGCAATAAACAAAGATTGTCACACTTTGTTAGGTATAATATGCTATTGTTTTAATTTGAAATGGTCTCATGACATTGTCGAATATGCAGGAAATCGATAACCTATGTTATTTATTATGCATACATTGTTAAATGTGTTATACATGATTGAAAATCGATTATTTAAACTATTTAAGTCAGTCTTCTGCAGTTCAAGAACCTTTTTAAAATTAGAAGAATTATGAGTGGGATAAACAAAATAATATTAATGCCCGAAATGGTTGTGTTGGTCTCAAAACGGTAAGGTCGGTACAAAAGATAAAACATAAAGAAAAGATTGTTCAAAAAGAAAAATGATGTGGTAATTCAAAATGTTCACTGCTGTATACGCCCTAATGCAAATACATACTGGCAGAATTTAGAGCTAGACATAATTACCGGCGTATAATATGATTTGAGTTCACTAAACACCAATTGTATTCGATGATTTAATTCGTGGAATCAATTGTATGGTGCAAAAAGGTAAAACTCATTTGTGAAACATCGGATAATGTATGGTTTAATCAGATAGTAAAATGACAACGTGTGACTTGATATAAACAAATAAACACAAGAGACAATCGACGACTTTGCCATCCAGTGTATACCTCAAAGACGATAAAGTGTACCATTCATTTCTACTAGATATTTCAATCGCGATTAGTACATTGCCATTTGTCAATTGGAAATGTCTGTCTAAATATAATATCTTAGATATGGTTATATTGAGTTATTGGTGCTTGTGTTATGAATTGGAACTTAGAGGCAAGTTTTCTTTCTATATACATTGGGCTCATGTTATACATATTCGAACTGGTGTTATATTCCAGACTTGCAAACACCACGTATTGCGTTGGAATTATTATTTGTTTCGTCATATAACATTTAAGTAGAGCGAATGTGTATATGCAGTCCGAACAGGCTTATTAGGGACGACACTACCCGCTTTATGGATTTTTTCGTTCAAATGCAGTTCCTTCTAAACAAAAATCAAATCTAGACGGAAGGTGTCGACCCAGATTAGCCCCATGCAGACCGCACAGGCTAATCTGGGACATGCATTCAGCGCGGTTTTACAGGGTGCGGCTAAAAGAGTTTGCAGAAAATATTTGTTCTAAATTTGCAAAATACATTGGTGAGATTTCCGTATTTTAATAGCATGCAAAACGCTAAGTGAACATGGATAATAGCAATTTAGTTGTTTTATTTTTGCACACACCATTTGAATCAAACAAAGCTGACATACCGTTAACTGTTTCAGTAAGTAACTAAAAAAACCAATGTTTCTATTTGGGCAAACTGTCAACATGTTTACGAGTTATAATCAAATATACTTTCTGCAATTGTAAAGGGAATATTCTGAAAAAGACCAGACAAATATATCGAAACTGTCTACATTAGAAACTATTTCAAACTGACTACGTCTTACAGTATTGATAAGTTAACTAGCCGACGCACTTCTACCAAAATTAACATGGTAAGAAACTCGGGGAAACGATAATATATGTTTTTTTCTGAAACGTTTGTTATAACTGTAGCTTTGTATATTCACCGTTAACATCGAACATAAATGAAGCAAAACGAATCACTTAGCATTCGTTTAATTTGTATGCATAACCTGAGAGTTGACGGAAATTGGTTATTTTATAATCCAAAACTTAACGTGTAAATACAATCGATCAAATAAATCACAGGTAAAAAAACAACATTTTATTGTGATCAACTTAATCAATTTAACTTCTATTAAGGCAGTGAACGATTACTCATGTTTTCACTGTTTATTTAGCAAATCAATAAATCAATTTCATATTAATAAATAAACGACATCTCTACTGTCCAAAAAGTTCCCATAGACTTACACACGCCAATTTTTAAAATAACAGTACGTGAAACTAAACTGTATAATGCTTATAATGTCAAATATGGTTAACGTGTGGGCGGTTGGTAAAGAGGAAAGCGACTTCAAGGATGAAGGCATATCTGGGCGCATTCAAACAAAAGGAGTAGGAATGTCGAATGGGAACAAAAAGGTCGATCTGGGTCAGACTCAGAGTTTTACAAAGCGTTGATAAATAAGGTATGATTTCAAAATAGTACCAGAAAGAATTAGGAAACGTCATTTAAAAAACAAATCACGTAAATACAATTTCACCACTCGCCATAACAGTTAACAATGAACAATAACGATTATGTGTAAAAACATTGTTTTAAAGTATTGCCTTAACATCCAGGCTAATCTGCTGTGATTCTATTTTAAGTTTGAATCAATTTTTAGGTGGTAATTTCGTTGTGTTTGCAGTAGAGAAATAAACCTTATTGTACGACATAATTGTGTTGACGATATTGCTTGCTACCATTAATTTCCCATAATTTTCGCAATACATCTAAGTCATAAATAATTTTGAGTAATACAAATATTATGGTATAAACATGAACATTTACGAGATGAAATATGTATAATTTATCAGAAAATGAATTTCAGTGGACGTTTTTTTTACATTTGAACTCATGTAGCACATTGAAGCGAAGGGAACATGTTAAAATGAAAAAGAAAAAAACACTATTCATGCTATAAGGAAGGGAGACAATAACATATTTTTCTTACTGTCGTTTGGTTGGCTCGATTGTCAATTTGTGAACTCTTTTGACTACCAATCTAGCGGCAATTGCTTCATTTAATGGCTGAGCAATGCTTATAGCGTTCCACGTCCGCACCAATCAGATATGTAATGGTAGGAACCCCAGAAAGATCTCGCGTATATCTGTGCTTTACGTCGAGCTAACACCAAGAGCAAATGGATATATTTGTAAAGAGCCATGGTATGGTAACCGATTTAATGTATCTCGATCGTGTCTCTTATCTCTATCTCTATATCTCGGTTAATGTGCTGGGCCCCTCTGGGACATTGTCGCACAATTGTGAACTATGTACACGCGTGAAGGGAAGAACAATGGTTAAAAGCTGGATAAAACAAAATTGCTACAGAGTTGTATGTACAACTCCCCCATCCTAGACTTGAAGACATCTATGGGCGGGGAAATGACCACCTGTTCTGGGAGACCTGTCCAGAGGCGTATTCCAGTTGGGAAAAAGGAACACTGGTAGGCATTGACGGTGGTAAATGGCACTATGAAGCGGTCTGCATGGCCTCTGGTGTGCACTCCTGCTGGTATAAGTACACTTCTGACGTTGATGTCCGCCTTGTTGTTAACGATCCTGTACATCATGATAACTTTGGCCGTTTGGCGTCTGGATTCAAGCGTTGGCCAACCGAGCTTGTTCATCATTGCAGTAACACTGCTGGTGTATCTGTAGTCGCCTGTGCAGAAGCGGGCATTTCTTCGTCGGACAGGCTCCAATTTGTTGAGGTTGGATCGGGTTTTCGGATCCCAAACGGATGCCGCATACTCAAGCTGGGGTCTTACAAGATATGTGTATGCCTTTGCCTTGATGTCAGTAGGACAGGTTTCCAAAATTTCTACGAAGGAAGGCTGATGTTGAGTTTGCCTTTTTAGCGGTGATGTCTTTATGGCTGTTCCACGTAAGTTAACTGTCTATGGTCACACCAAGGTATTTTGCTTTATCGGTCTGTTTAAGTGTTTGGCCATGGATGTTGTATGAGCCAGGTGTGATATTCCGCTTGTTGGTAAAACGGATCATTTCGCACTTGTCCGGATTAAAGTTCATTAACCACTCCTGCACCCATAATTGTAACTAGTCGAGGTCATCTTGAAGTGCCTTCATTTGTCTCTTCGGAAAAAAACGGATCGTATAATTAACCGGTGCTTGTACTTTCATTTGCCATCATTTGCCGCAATAATATCTTAAATACAATTTCCAATGTACCATCATGAATCAAATCAACCCATTTGTGGTAAAATTGACTTCTGGTGGAATGCATATAAGAAAAATTCAAAATGTTGGAAAGGCAGTCATTTTTTAAATAGCATTTGTGTAGCTCGTGATTCATGCCAAAATACGCGCATATTTTATTTCATGACTCGCCTTTCAAATTTAACACTCCCAGAAAGATATTTGTTATTAAATCTAGGAAATCCTTTGAAAATAAAAAAGACGATACTGTGTTTTCACATAAAGTGTAACATATAATCTTAAACATATACAATTTAATACGATTTTCTATATATTTTGAATCAGAATAGTTGTATTACATTCACATTTTTTTAAACATTACTGCAATATTTTTTATATTTAGTTTAAAATCCTACTTTTAAGAAAATAGTTAAATGCTCAAAAATAATTTAAAAAAAATGTCGGATTAATAACACCTACGAGCCAGAGAGACAATTGCGTTCTATAAAATTGGGAAAGAGTATCTTTAATAGAACGTACATGAATTAGCGTCTACAACAACTCTAAGCTTCTTTTCTGTTTGCGCAATATGTAGACGGAACACTACTTTCTAAAACCGTGGATGGCTACAAACTTAAATCAAGGAACTGAGCAAAATGCTTTGTGTTCGTTATTCGATAAATAACTCTTGTATACGATAAAATGTCGTTGCTGATGTTTATCACGTGCTGAATGTAATTGAGGTGTACATAATTTTACTCAGGGGAATTCGTTTTTCAACATCATTTGGAATGATAAATTACTTTTGGGATCATAAAACTGTAACTAGCGCGATATGCAGCGAAACATAAAAGACAATGTGCTTGTGTTTTACCGAAGTCTCATGTTTGTTTCTCTACAATATGCGAATTTCAAATTCTAACACAGTGCACATCTGTTAGCTTTTGCTTCTTTTGACGGACCATTAGTGATAACGTTTAATATATATTTAATAAAATACTTTATATGTTCATCCGTGAATGAAACATGAAGTTGTATGTAATTTAAATAACTGTAATCATTTGTTCCATAAACATTTGTTAGTTAATGTTTCTCAAATTGTGATTACGGATAAGATGCATTTTATATTGAACTATAATATATCTTTCAATCAATCATTCATGTAATTGTATATGGAGCATCATATATACAATACAATAATATATGTAGTACATATAGATCTAATTCATGACTAGAATCGTATACCAATATAAAACGCATACGTAATTTATACTTATGGATACTCATACTGTTTTATTCCAACTGTACATTTCACTGAATGCCTATTATTGAAAAAAAACATAAAATGTGCATCGTTTCTCCTTCAAGTTTTTTTCCAAGTACCTGTACGGATCTCAAGTAACTATTTTTGACGGCTCATGTCTTAAAACAAAAACAGCTAAACTAAAAACACTTAAACTGCCAATCATTAATATAGAAAATCGTGTATATTATACCAATCTGTTTTCTTCATCGATGTATCTTTATTCAGATCTTATGCGCCGGTTCACTTTGATTCCGGCAATGAACGAATCGATTTCGGTTAATGTAGTTTTATGAAACGTTGCTTATGAACATAATCCCCTCCACCACACTCATTATGTTGTTTGAATAACTTAATAACTGAACAACACTGATAAACAGAGGATTTGGGGCAATGTGTTTGCAATGCTTGGTCGGTGATCCAGAGCAGGTGTTATCATCTGTATTTTATGAACTGTGTGCTGTTATGCAGTGCACAAATTTACTATCGTAAACTATCAATGCAGAGTCAGTGCAAAAGTCTTATCTGTGCGTTATGAAGTGTTTCACATTTTCAGAATACCTTTATAGTATACGTTTACCTGTATTCAGCAAGTCTGTATATACAAGTATATTGAATTTACGTTTACACATCAAAAACATTTATTAACATGAGCGAGTAGCATATTTGTATGTGTGTTAAAAAAAATTGTCAACTTTTAACAATTCAAATGAATATTGTCGAACTTTCGTTGTACTAAACGACGTATCATTATTAAAGACAAAACGTTGCTTAGATGCATTGAAATGCATTGAAATGCACTGAAATGCACTGACATGCACTGAAATGAAGAGTTCATAGACATATCGGTGTAGAAAGATTGGGTAAGTTGTGTTTTTTTTTAAGAAAAAATGCTCTGTCAATTAAAACTGATGAACGGGAAAAACTGCATGGATTATGAAGCTAGTAATCAATCTAGCTTAACGATCATGGTTCATTCGAGTATTATTAATATTTTCTTTCAAAAATAAGATTGTGTAACATTGAAACATATATTTAATAAAAACGATCATATATGCACGAATAAACATATAACGATTGTGTCGATGTCTACATGTACAATACTGTTAAGACAGTATTCGATGAGTCAAACAGAATAAAAGCAATCCCCTGTGTACAAGGAACATATGTATACATTATAGGAACTGTGCACAGATTTGACATAAGAGGTCAGGCTTCACATTATCTAATGCGTACTGTCATTTGTGATAAGCTAACATATCATCCACAGCATTGAATCCATGCATATTTTGCATTTTCTTCAAATATCTCACAGTTGATAACATGCACGAGATCAACCTTTTGTTTTGTTTTCCTGAAAACATAGGTAATAAGTCGTTACTTTTGCTATATAATTTCAAACTGACAAGCTTTTTATAAAAAGTACAGTTATGAAAAATATATCACAAATATTTATTTCAAAAATATATATGATATATTTGATAGCATGTAATTATGAAATTGCAGTGTGTGTTATGTGAAAATTATACAGAACTGTTTTTAGCAACGACATGGTTTGATAGACTGAAATTCCAATCTGATTTGAAATAACAATTCATTAGACAGAAAACCCAAAATATATGGTTTTCATATGCATTATTGATTATTCTTTCTTAATAGCCTTGCGATAGACAAACCGCATATGCATACCTCTACAGTGTTTGACATTTCGTTAGAATTTAATATTCCTTGTAATTATTTCACTATATTTAAGGCATAAATAATTACTTACGTCTAGTAGATGGTACACGATTTAAAATATGGTAATAGACCAATATCACGCGCAGAAATACTATATTTTTGCAGAAAACATTATTATTGTATCGACACAATAGACTAATATTTGTTTTTAATCGTATTACTTCTAGGTGAATTATTAAAAAAATATAACTTTAAATTTATGGAAATTTAATTTGTCTGACGATATGATCATCTATACAAGCTGTTTAACGATCTATCATTTCAAAGAATTTTTCTTTTAGGTTGTGTGAATGCAGTGGAGCGAATCTCCGAAGATGTCTTCGAAATTATAATATTTCAGTCTTAAGAGGCTGTCATCAGCAGCGCTTCTTTTTTGTTATGCAAAAGAAACATATTTTCGCTTGATATATGACGTCATTTTCTCAAAAATATGACGTCATTTCGTGTCGTGTATTATAGCAGAAATGTAATCAACGGGGCTATAATCAACCGAAATCGCTGTAAAAGTGGGATAAAACTAATTTATTCAACAATTTTCTGTTGATATAGAGCTTACTTCAAAGTTGAATATATTGAATTGATGAAGCATATTTCTTTGCTTATTCGCGTATTAATAACTTTAAAAACTTATCACCTAATCGTTTCATAAATTTTCAATTCTTACCTTACTGATAAACTTAATTTATGTGTGTAGCGTTGTTGCTTTTATGTTTATGTTTTTTTTTTTCTTCATTTGATTGAGATCGTTTAAGATGCGCGTTTGTTTTGTGATTAATTATGGGCTAATTTAAACTGCCAATGCTTTATATTGCCCCTTCCAAGGTGGTGATCCAAGTTTAACTCAGTATTTTATAGTTGGTGCTCTGTTATAAAAAGAAGTGGATAAAAAAATGTTTCTCTCCTGATAGAGTTTCATAATTTGTATATTTTGCTTCATTGCAACACCAGTGGCTTACACTAGTATCATAATGATTACAGTCCAACAAATTGTAGACGTAACTGAGCCTGCGTAGGCATTAAAAATCTGACCGATCGCAATAATATGTCTATCAAAACATCCACAAGTCATTCATTCAAACAGTGTGCAGAATATACGTATGTTTGATAAAGTATTTGGAATTTTTCAAACTGTCCTTTGCAACAACGAACAATCAAATCTAGTCGAATGGTCAGTGTCAAAGAAAGAAACGGAAACATCGACGGGAAATTCTACCCAATGAATATGAGAATGTAACCAAAGAGAATCTAACATTGCAATTATGTTAATGTACTTGTACTACGTGTACTCAAAGGAATTCGTTGAAGGCCAGTGCCGGTATATACCAGAAACAACAAGAGACACGTGTTTCAACGGGTCACATCTGGTTTATGTGTCTTTGTCGTCTTACCGAAAACACTTAATATACGATTGCTTGTGTATTATTCTTCTGGGAGCTATTCGATTAGTTCTCTTTCTTCTATTACATTTGACACGCAAAGACATTGCTGATTATGCATATTTGAAAACATTTATTTTGAGTTGTTAGTATGTAAAAGGGTAATAATATTGCAGTATTACCTATAACATTACATTGGATGAACGTGTGAAAACGTGATTCTTATAAATTACCCTGGTTACATGAACATGACCTTATAGCACTAAGAGAAAATTACATGTTGTGATGTAATATTTTATTTGTCTTGCGTCATCTGGAAAATGTTTCTTAGATATATAATATGCCAAGTGTGATGAGTTACACTGAAATATGTATATTTTGTTTATCCCAAGAGCCCATGCGTGTGCAAGTAGGTGGATCGTACACAGAAAAACTAAGAAATATATAATAGTATAGGTCAATATCTTAATTTGTATAACCTAGTTCTAGCATTCTACTCGCTTATTTTTATAGACAAAGACTACACTTTTTCTTGTAAAACTACCCGATTAACAACGTGACTAATTGTCATTGCCCATTTCCAATAAAACTAATTCAATGCACTTTAGAATGTCATCAGTTTTAAAAAAGGATAATGACCTGTATTGCATAGAGCATAATTAAATGTGGCCTGTTCTGAGATTTTTGGTCAAAATGTGGTACATGGACGAAATTGAGTTATTTTTCATTTTCAGAAGCTTCCGTGTATGTTGAACACGGGAAAAATAAGATGTTTGCAATATTTCTCAATTTTAGGTAAAAACGGCTGATTTAAAATGCCTTTTAAAACAAAAAAAAAACATTTCTTTATTTATGTTCATGCCAATAAAATAAGTAAATACATTTTTAATAAATCTACAAGTGCAGAAATAAATATATATCATTTGGTTTTATTATATGATAAAGTTAATACTATTCAAGAATAAGAAAATATTATAAAATTTATATTGGTTACCATGGAAACACCATAAATCATTCAAATGTTTGAAATTCTGATTATACAAAGAAATGTTTAATTGTTGTTTGTTTAAAAAATGATATAAGGAAAAAATACTTCCAAACCTAATGCAGATACAAAGTCAAAGTGTATATCGCAATAGATATGAACTCTTGTGTTAATTTGCTCTTAATTAGTTTGCAGTACATTTGGATCTGATAAGATAATTAACAATTACCTAATTTAAACAATATCATGGCACTGCTAAATAATTCTTAAAAACTGTACCATTATATTCTTAAGTTTACATCTACATATTATGTTATTTGCAAGGGTGACAGAGTATTTTGATTCGTCGAAATATACTCCTCATAAAAACCTAGTAAGAATACACAATGTTCAATATATGATGCTTATAATATAAGTTAGTAAACGTAATAAACAAAAACATGCATACAATTCATTTACTCTCGCTGTTATTTTCTTATTTGTTAAATGTGCGTGACAATTAATGAAATATTTATTGGAATGGTATTTATATTACTTAAATTATGATAATTAATTATTGGGCATGGTATCCGAATACTTTAGTGTTCGAGATGTCTCGTAAAATGGGATCGCAATTCAGAGATTTGTAAAAAAAATATTGCTTGTTAATTTGAGTACATACACATCACTTTATTCATACTTGTCACATTCATATATTAATCAAGGAATTAGTTGTACATGCATCTTTTTGGATGAGACGATGGTAATATTGTGTACTGAATTTGCTACGTATTGTTAATCCAAACATGGTTATGTCAACCGAGGGTACTCAGGTAGTAGCAGATTAATGGTCATAATCTCAAGCGTATTTAATTTGTTCTCGTCATAATCTACTATCAATAATACATTGTTTTTGGAACTTTGCGCTCAGCAAAACAGCACACAGTTAATAAAATACAGATGATAACACCTGCTCATGAACACCGACCAAGAATTGCAAACACATTCCCTAAAATCCTCTGTAAATAAGTTCTGTTCAGTTATTTAGTCATTCAAACAACAATATGCCTGTGGGGAGGATATTATTTTCATAGATAACGTTTCACAAATGTACATTCAAAGAAATCGATTCTTTTATTGGCGGAATCAAAGCGAACCGGTTCATAAGATCTTAATAAAGATACATCGATGAAAAAAAAATAGATTGGCGATAATAAAAACGATATTCTATATGAATAATTGACAGTTTAAGTGTGTTTAGTTAAGATGTTTTTGTTTGAAGACATGAGTCTTCCAAAAATAGCTACTTGAGGTCCGTACAGGTACTTTGCAAACACTGTTTATGCTATGCAACAATAGGCACCCAATGAAATTTAAGTATAGTAATTCGTTGAAATATAATCCTCACACCAACTAGTAAGAATACGCAATGTTCAATATATGATGCTTATAATATACGTTTTTAAACGTAATTATCAAATACATGTATACAATTCATTTACTCTTACTATTATTTTCTATTTTGTTAAATGTGCGTGACAATTAACGATATAAATATTACTTTAAATTATGATAATTTACTATGGGCATGGTATCCGACTAAACTTGTGTTTGAGATGTCTCGTTAAATGGGATCGCAATTTTGGGATTTGCAAAAAAAAATTGGTTGTTAATTTGAGTACACACACATTATTTTATTCATATTTGTCACATTCATACATTAATCAAGGAATTAGTTGTACATGCATATTTTGAGATTAGACGATAGTAATAGTTTGTACTGCATGAGATCTGAATAAAGATACATCGATTAAGAAAACAGATTCGCGATAATAAAAACGATATTCTATATTAATGATTGGCAGTTTAAGTGTTTATAGTTTACATGTATTTGTTTGAAGACACGAGTCTTCAAACATAGTTACTTGATGTCCGTACAGGTACTTGGCAAAAACTTTGCACGTTTAATGCTATGCAACAATAGGCATCCAATGCAATTTACAGTTGGAATAAAACAGTATTTGTGTCCATATGTATAAATTGCGTATGCGTTTTATATTGGTATACAATTCTCGTGATGCAATATATGTACTTCATATATTATCTCTTATACGTGTAACACCATATACAAGTTTCCGCAGCCGAAATAAAAGTTGACGACTTGTGAAGGGACAAGTTGTATCCAGTAGGTATAAAAATCACACTTAACTTTTGCCTTGATATAACAGGTGATATTGAATAATCATGTAAGTATGATGTTACGTATTTACTGAATATTCATCCTGGCCGACACCTGCAATGTATTTTACGAAATTTATTTTTATTACATACAACTTCGTGTTTCGTTCAATGATTCATATGAAATGTATATTATCTAGACACGACTCTGTTGGGACCAAATAGCTAGTTATAATGTATCAATATGTATTTTGGGCCAGAACCCTTGTTTACAAAATAAAATGGACTTGACTTGACTATCGTACTGTTATTCTAATAATTGTCGTTTGTATGTATTAGAACTTTTTTAGCCTAAAACTTGTCATTTACTTATTGAAATGAAATAATTTATTGATTGGTTAAGTAAATGGTACAAATGTGAGTGATTATTCACTGGCTTTACGGTAGTTTAGTTGGTTTAGTTGATCACAATAACATGTTTGTTTTATAACCTGTGATTTATTTGATTGACTGTATTTAAACGTTAAAACACTTTTAAAAAATAAATAATTTATGACACCACAATTTATGAATTGAACTGGCACCAAACAACCGTTCACCTGATCAATATTTTCTTTTTTGAACATAAATTTGCCTAGACACGACATAAAAATAATATGTGTGAAGTATACGGTTTATTTTAATTGTGTTGCCTGCATGTTCGTTCTAAGTATGGGGGTTAGCGTCTTTATCAAAATCACTTACAAGAAGAAAACATTTATCTGAAATGAACATAAAGGCGTGAATCATGAATGTTATTGTTCAAATCTGGTCTTTATTGGGCAACGGTGTTTCATGTCATAGTTAAATGTTAAGTGCAATTCTTAATAAAATAAACTACTATTATTTAGTAATCGATAGTGAAGATAACGAGTATGAACAGTGTGACAGATAGATAATGTGGTGATTTAGCTGTTTAATATAAACTGCACCAGATTTTGATGAATGTATATGTGTGTACATTTACCAAATCGTACATGACGATATCCGAAACATTTAAGGGCTTATTAAATATATTTGCTGGTTACATAAGTTGTCACCATGTAATGAAGTATCGAGTATGCATACAAATCAGTCTGGTCTCTTTGGTTAAGTTGATAATGTGATTTGTATAGGATTACTAAATTGAGTTAGCAAAGTGATCACATTTTCTCAGCGCATGAACTTTTATTTCCCAGTGAGATTTCAAAGCAATACGATGCCATAACGCTGTCTTAAAGAATTATATGAATTGCAACTGTCATAAATAGTTGATATCTTTTGAATTTTTCAGAGTATTGAGATCAAATATGTACATATGTATATATCGGTATCTATAGGCTGAAGATTGATTGTAGATCATTCCGTGCAGGGTAAGAATATTTCACCGTTTCTTCTAGCCACTACACAATATTCTAAAACTCATCGATACTTACTCATTTATTGGGATTGACCATTCCAAACATGTTTGTTTTATACAAAATGTTCATAACTGCGATACACTAGAAAAAAAGCTACACAACAATACACATGTGCATCATGAATCCAATTGAATTATGTATTATCTTGCAACGCTGGCGAATTATTTGCGTTAAAATAAACGATGCGTGGTAAATGTCAATAGTAATATTTTTGCATATAGCATTATCTTCAAATGCCGTCGTCAGCTCGTGTTATCAAGTGTCTAAGAAAAGTATTCAAATGTATAATGATTTAATCGAATTGCCAAACTCTTCGACTGAAATTGTATGAAAGTATTCGTGTTCGTTTCGGACATAAACAAAAAGGAAAATAAAACAAACTGTATTTAACAATTTTAAAATGTTAAATCAAGTTTTACAATTAGAAGATTTGTATAAGATATGATGATAATAACGGTATACAAAACAAAAACAAATGCTATGATACAAAATACCACACTGTATTAAACAGATACAAACGAGACACCGATGGCAATGCAAATGCCATAACAAATTTAACGTTCATTCAATATTATACAGAAACAAGAAATGTCTTGAATAAACACGGGCGTTGACATTCAGATTACTTTCAGTTGTATCGTTAAATTACTGAATGTGCATGCTCATATACTCAGGACAATTCTCTTGTAATAATGACTTAGTATTTAGTTTATTTCAATTAACTGATAAGAACTGCAATAACTGAATATTAATATGCTCATTGATTATTAATTTTATAAATGTACACATTCATGTAACTTTCGTCTATAACATAACCACTTGTAAATAAGATATTTAAATGAACATTGATAAAAAGAAATTTCTTAATCACGTTCTGCATTTAAATACAAACATTTTACCATTTTTGTATGAGTTATACAAAACTAGTTTTGCCAATCGAATATAAATGGCATATCATACGTGATAGGGAAACAATTATCACCCACAAAATAGAGCATTAAACACATAACAAACACAAAGTGCGCATAATAAAACTGCGTTTGTACGGTCGATGTCAATCATTTCGGGGGATGGTGAAACTAGTACATGGCACCTTGATCTCAGACTCGAGGGCTAAAACCGCGTGTAATGCATTGTTAAGGGTTGTTTACATGTAAATTGTCTATTTTCATGATTTTATGACCATCAACCAATTTAAAACAAACACCAATTAGGCATCCGATTAATCAAGTCCACCAATAATGAAAATACTTTCGAATAAACACAAAACGTGTTCGCACACAATTCTGCCATGCATAAATCATTCTCGATTAAATGACTTAAACGGCTGTTTTGTGTCGGTTTCACTACGGTGATCGAAAACACTTATGTCAATTTGGTGGAAATGCGTACTTTCTTTCCAATTGCTTCTACAATACCGAGTCATCTGAACGTTAACAATTTGCAATGTTTTGATATTTGAATGATGAACATATTATGAGGATGAACTTTGGAATTATATATCGCATTTTTGAGTTATGCACAAACCACTGGCAAATAACGTGGAACGAATCGGAATATTTCGGAACTAATACATAGATAAAATTAAAGTTAGTAATTGCACAGTAATATCTTGTGTACGAGCTATTGTTAGCATCGTGCACAATTCATCAACAGGTAATCGCACATAAATATCTTCTGTACCAGTTTTAGTTAACTTCATGCACGATACAACACAAGTATAGTTTTGAAAAACAAAAAAAACTAACACATTTTAAATTAACTTGCAAACATATTGTATTCTGCAAAATGGTTATAATAAACAAATACGACCCATTATCTTCTCCATCTACAAACATGAAAGTTAAAACGCGGATAAACAAAAGTTTGGTGGGATTTCGCGTATGCCACCAATGTATCTCAACATTGTCTANCACACACCATTTGTATCAAACAAAGCTGACATACCGGTAACTGTTTGAGTACGTAACTAAAAAAAACAATGTTTCTATTTTAGCAAACTGTCCACATGTTAACGAGTTATAATCAAATATACTTTATGCAATTGTAAAGGGAATATACTTACATAGACCAGACAAATATATCGAGCCTGTCTACATTAGAAACTATTTTAAACTGACTACGTATAACAGTATTGATATCATTAGTAAACTTGACGACGCACTTTTACCAAAATTAAAGGTCAATTTCAACGAAAATCTAAAGTCAATATATTTAACGCTATTTACATTGAAATATAATTAAATTATCGGGTAAATATTTTTTTAGTGTTGTGTTTAACATAAAAAGGATAATTTTGTGGACTTTTATGATCGTAACTCGCAAGGCGTTGATTCGCTTATCTCCCCTGCTGTGTGACGTCACAGCTGAACAAGTATTTTCGCGTCCGCTTAGAAGATAAGCGATAGTTCAGAATTCGGGTTTTATTTTTATTGATATTTTCGTGAAATTGTTTTCACAGTGGTAGGGAAAATGGTTATCTGTGCAACCTTTGTCTGTAAATCACGCTCTGGAAAAGATATTGTGATTTTTTTTTCCAGTTTCCGAATGACAAAAAACTGAAGAAGATTTGGTGCACTAAAATCGGTCGAGCTAGCCATCTTTCCTAACACAAACTGTTTTTCTCAAATTAAAAACAGCCGCTTCTGTTTCTTTCTGCCTCGGCATCGATCCGCAGAATCACGCCGCGTCTTTACACGCGGCGATTACCCGAGTAAAAATATTTACAAATATTGATTGTATACTTTAACAAATGTTAAATAATTTTCTAATAAACGAAAATTAAATACAGATATAGGTAATACGCTGATATATTTACTCCTGCGCGATTGTGTTAATATTTCGTCAGCTTAATTCTCTGCACACTTCATACAATTACCCTCGGATGTCATCTGTCAAAACAATGAAAATCTCGTATATGGCCTATTTCCATTTTTAACATCAAATTCTGGTAAATATTGACAAAAACAGTGCTCAAATTCATAGACACATACTTTTTCCATTTTTTTCCCAAAGTATCAAACGACTTTCGGCATATGTTTCTATTTAAAGATTTGATGAAATTTCGATTAAAAGTTTCGTAGTGAATTTCAACTTAAGTACCGGGGTATTTTGCGAATTATTTGCCATTGACAATTCCTTTAAATAAAATTAAAATCAAACACGCTGTATCGTTATCGTTACACTCTTTTAGTTCGTTCATTATTTAAACAATTATTGTACTGTATACTGATTGCAAAAAAAAGCATCGTGTATAATTCATATTCTTTTGCAACGACCAATAAACAACTTATGTATATTTAGATATCATAACACGTACAAGTAGTTTCTGTATTTAAACATTTGTTTGTATTTAAATTGTTAAAATAATTTATATTTTGTGTCGTCTGTGTATTTTAGATGGTTCTCATTTGTTTTTAGAAATTCGTTTGAAAATAAATATCGTTATGTTAAATGTTTTAAGCAAGTCTCGTTTCCGGGATCATATACGGAATTCACTGTGTGATCTACTTCGATATGTGTACTGATCTATAAAATCATTGTTTTGACAGACGACGCGTGCTTATCTAAAGTTTGTGTGTCGTAAAACATAGGATATTGGATGTTCAGGGCTTGATTGGGCAATAAAACAAAGACGCAGTCGGCGGTTTTCTGTAGAACGTTTATACTGACCAACATAATATTTAATAGTGCACGTGCTTATCTTATCCGATGGTTATTTTCAGTAGCACGCGCGTTCAGAAACTAACAAGTTCGAGTAATAAACCACAGAGATTATGATCTGAGAACTGCATGGAGTCTGAAATGCCGACAAATCAAAATGGTCACCGCCTAATGTTTCAATATAAAATTCGACATGTAGACATATATGATGCATTTATTAAAATCAATTATTGGTTCGTAATGGCTTCAAACTGAGAAAAGCATAAACATCACGAAATAATCACCCCTACAGGTGCGGTAGCCTACAGCTAGGTGCGAGCACGGTTTCTTTTCATCCTCGGCGTCTAAAAAGACAACAAAACTGTCAAGTGCATGGGTGTGAAATTAATGTTGAAATTTGGAAAAGAAGACATATTCCTTTTATATCTGCTAACACTCCCGACTGTATATTTGACGCTAGAATTTGTAAACGTCGCGTTAACATAAAACAATCAGAAGTGTGTTTCGGATTACAAATTGGTATTCTTATTGGGGGAAATCAACAAAACATTTATATTTGTATTATATGTGTAATGAATTCAATATTTATTTGTTAAAACGCGTTCCGTGTCGAAAAAGAATTTAATAATATAATGCACGAAAAGCACGATTTCCAGGAGGATTACAGAACAGTGCAAAGACTTATTAATAAAAAATTGATAAGTCTTTGAACAGTGTAAGGATCAGTCTGGTAGGTATAACAAAGCCATAAAACTGCAATAAACCAATTAAATGATCGATTGAAAGTGACATGGGGTTATTCAGAGGCAATCAAATAACCAATAATGATTATCAAACGCGCATTTTTTTGTGNAGATGTGCTGATCTTTTTTAACATGTAACAATTCCTGTGTTTGATGGGCTTATTGGCCTTCAAATGAAGGTTTGTAAAAAGCGATGTACCCATCATTTTCTTGATTATTCACCACTTGAGTATAGCTTTATATACCCCTATGCAGATCATTCAAATAAAATATTGTTCATGTATAGACACAAACTTGCTTTCAGCACAAAATGCGAACGCTCTTAGTATGTTATGATTACATTCATTTTTCTAGTAATTAAATTTTAGATAGTATTATGGTATAACAATTTTATTTAGAATTTATAACTTTAACATTTGTTGCAGTATTTATTAATAAGTTGTAAAATGAAGTGTTAATGTTAGAAATGATAAAATTTAATGTATTTGTACTTGTTATACTTCAAGTACTTATGTACAATTAAGCATATTACTAATAATTTTGAGTTGAAAATAAATGTTTTCATTGAATCTACCAGGTATATCTTCAAAAAAAAGTATTTTTACCTAGGAACAAGTCTTAAACTGCAAATACTATTTTGTAGATATAATTCCTTTGCAAAACGGGTTAAACAAACATACAAGTGGATACGTCTTCATCTTATATTTAATAAAATACCTTTGATATACTGCTTTTTTTTCATTTGCAAGCTACATAGTAAAGCGCTTAATTATTTTCTGAGAGCGACCTCTCGTCTGTGTCGCTTAATTTTGTAAACGTATGTATACAAATTATTGAACATCAGTGTACTTCTGTGGAACCTTGTGAGTCTTTTTTATTTTGCATTACAGAGCAAGTGTAAAATAGTAAAATTTGATTATTATTATAACTAAGTCTTCTTTTGGATCAGCCGCGCTTTGGAAAAACCGGCTAAATGCATGTGCGTAATGTATCGGGGAACTTTAGCCTGTGCAGTCCGCACAGGCTTATCAGGGACGACACTATCCGCTTTATGGATTTTTTCGTTCAAAGGCAGTTCCTTCTAAACAAAAATCACATCTAGGCGGAAGGTGTCGACCCAGATAAGCCCCATGCAGACTGAACAGGCTAATCTGGAAAGATACATTACGCACATGCATTAAGCCCGGTTTTACAGTACGCGGCTCAAAGAGTTTGCAGAAAATATTTTTTCTAAATTTGCAAAATATGTTGGTGAGATTTCCGTATTGTAATAGCATGCAAAACGCTAAGTGCACATGGATAATAGCAATTTAGTTGTTTTATTTTTGCACACACCATTTGTATCAAACAAAGCTGACATACCGGTAACTGTTTCAGTAAGTTACTAAAAAAACAATGTTTCTATTTGCGCAAACTGTCAACATGTTAACGAGTTTTAATCAAATATACTTTCTGCAATTGGAAAGAGAATACACTGAAATAGACCAGACACATATTTCAAAACTGTCTACATTAGAAACTATTTTAAACTGACTACGTCTATCAGTATTGATATCTTAAGTAAACTTAACGATGCACTTTGACCAAAATTAACATGGATTAGGATATATGTTTTTCTGAAAAGTTTATTATAACTGTAGCTTTAACACCGTTTACCTCGAACATAAATTAAGCAAAACGAATGACTTAGCATTCGTTTAATTTGGATGCATAACCTGACAGTTGACGTAAATTTGTTATTTCATAATCCAAAACTTAACGTTTAAATACAATCGTTCAAATAAATTACAGGTAAAAAAAAACATTTCATTGCGATCAACTAAATCAACTTAACTTCCATAAAGGCAGTGAACAATCACTCACATTTTCACTGTTTATTTAACAAATCAATAAATCAATTTCATTTAAATAAATAAACAACAGGTCTACTGTCCAAAAAGTGTCCATAGACTTACACACGCCAATTTTTTAAATTACAGCACGTGAATCCAAAATTTATACTGAGTATCCTTTCAAATGTGGTTAACCTATAGGGCGAGTGGTAAAGAGGAAAGCGACTTCAAGGATGTAGGCATATCTGGGCGCATTCAAAAAATAAAAGTACGAATGTCGCATATATAATACAAAAAAGTCGAACCGGGTCAGACTCAGAATTTTACAAAACGTTGATAAATAAGTATGATTTCAAAATAGTACCAGAAAAAAATAGGAAACGTCATTTTAAAAACAAATCACGTTTATACAATTTCACCACTCGCCATGTAACCAGTTAACAATGAACATGACGATTATGTTTAAACTTGAAATGCATTTTTTAAGTATTGCCTTAATATTCAGACTAATCTGCTGTGATTCTATTTTAAGTGTGAATCAAGTTTGAGGTGGTAATTTTGTTGTATTTGCAGCAGATAAACACACCTTATTATACGACATAATTGTGTTCACGATATTGCTGGCTACCATTATTTTCTCATAACTTTCGCAATACATCTAAGTCATTAATAGCTTGATTAATAACAATATTTTATAGTTTAAACATGAACATTAACGAGATGATATATGTATATTAAAATGAATTTCAGTGACCGTTTTTTTTTACATTTGAACTAATGTAGCACATTGAGGCGAAGGGTACCTGTTAAAATTAAAAAAAACACTATTCATGGTATAAGGAAGGGAGACAATAACATATTTATCTAACTGTTGTTTGGTTTACAGAGTGGTCAAGTTGTGAACTCTTTTGACAACCAATCTAGCGGCCATTGCTTCATTTCATGGCTGAGCAACGTTTATAGCGTTCCACGTCCGCACCAATCAGATATGTAATGGTAGGAACCCCAGAAAGAGCTCGCGTATATATGTGCTTTATGTCGAGCATACACCAAGAGCAAATGGATGTATTTGTCAAAAGCTATGGCATTGTAACCGGATTAATGTATCTCGATAGTGTCTCCTCATTTGTCTCTACAGAAATAAACGGATCCCATTATAAATCTCTGCTTGTACTTTCATTTGCTATCATTGACCGCCATGTTATCTTAAATACAATAACCAATGTACCATAATGAATGTGTCAATCAAATCTAACAATTTGTGGTAACATTGACTTCTGGTGGAACACTTATTAAAAAAATTCAACATGTTGGAAAGGCAGTCATTTTTTAAATAGCATTTTTGTAGCTTGTGAAATAATATATGCGCATATTGTATTCCTTGACTCGCCTGTAAAAAACTAACTGTCTCAGAAAGATATTTGCGTTAAATCTATGCAATATTTTGAGAAAAAAAGACGATACTGTGTTTTCACTTAAAGTGTTACATAAAATATTAGACATATAAAATTACGTACGATATCCTATATATTTGGAATCAGAATAGTTGTATTACATTCACATTTTTTAAACATAACTACAATATGTTATATATTTAGTTTGAAATCCTACTATTAAAAATATAATTATATGTTCAAAAATAATTTACAAATATCAGATTTATAATACCTACGAGCCAGAATGATAATTGCGTTCTATAAAGTTGTGAGGGAGTATCTTAAATAGAGCGTGCATGAATTAGCGTCAAAAATGACTCTAAGCTTCTTTTCTTTTTGCGCAATATGTAGACGGACCACTACTTTCTGAAACCGTGGACGGCTACATATTATTATCAAGGAACCGAGCAAAATGTTTTGTGTTCGTAATTCGATAAATAACTCTTGTATACGATAAAATGTCGTTGCTGATGTTTATCATGTGCTGGATGTAATTGAGGTGTACATAATTTTACTCAGGGGAATTCGTTTTTCAACATCATTTGGAATGATAAATTACTTTTGGGATCGTAACACTGTAACTAGCGCGATATGCAGCTGAACATAAAAGACAATGTGCTTGCGTTTTACCGATGGCTCATGTTTGTATCTCTACAGGATGCGGCCTTTATATTCTAAATCAGTGCACATCTGTACATGTAAGCTTTTGCATCTCTTAACGGACCATTAGTGATTACGTTTATCATATATTAGATGATATACTTTATATGTTCATCCGTGAACGAAACATGTAGTTGTATGTTATTTAAATAAACTGTAATCATTTGTTCCATAAACATCTGTTAGTTATAGTTTCTCAAATTGTGATTACGGATAACATGCATTTGATATTTAACTATAATATATCTTTTAATCAATCAATCATTTAATAGTATATGCAACATCATATATACAATACAATAATAAATGTAGTACATATAATTCATGACTAGAATCGTATACCAATATAAAACGCACACGCAATTTATACTTATGGACACTCATACTGTTTTATTCCAACTGTAAATTTCACTGATTCACTTATAATTGAAAAACATAAAATGTGCATCGTTTTTCCTTCATGTTGTTTTTGTCCAAGTACCTGTACGGATTTTAAGTAACAGTTTTGAAGACTCACGTCTTAAAACAAAAACAGCTAAACTATAAACACTTTAACTGCCAATCATTAATATAAAACATCGTGTGTACTATACCAATTTGTTCTGTTCATCGATGTATCTTTATTCAGATCGTATGCGCCGATTCGCTTTGATTCCGGCAATTTACGAATCGATTTCTGTTAATGTACTTTTATAAAACGTTATTTATGAACATAATCCTCTCCACCACACGCATTATGTTGTTTGAATAACTAAATTACAGAACAACACTGATAAACAGAAGATTTTAGGCAATGTGTTTGGAATGCTTGGTCGGTGTTCCAGAGCAGGTGTTATCCTTTGTATTTTATTAACTGTGTGCTGTTTTGCTGAGTTTTCAAATTTGCTATGATAACCTATTAGTGCCGTACTAAATCTAGCTAAACGATATCATAGTTCATTGGAAGTATTCGGTAATATGTTTTATCGAAAATATGGTTATTTCACATTGAAACATCTATTAAATTAAAAGAATCATTTATTCGTTAATAAACATATACATATTGTGTCGGTATCCGCAATACTGTAAAGACAGTATTCGTTGAGTCGAAAGAAATAAAAGCAATCCCTCGTGCACAAGAAAAACATTTATAAATTATAGGAACTGTGCATAGATTTGACATAAGAGGTTAGGATTTACAAGGTCTAGTGTGTACTGCCATCTGTGATCAGCTTTTATATCATCCACAGCATTAGAATGTATAAATAGTTTGCATTTTAGTGAAAAACTTCAAATTGGTAACATGCACGAGATTAACATTATGTTTGCTTTTTCTTGACACATGGATAATGAGTCGTTTTCCTTTGTTGTATAACTTTAAACTGACACGCATTTTCTAATTAGTACAGTTAAGGAAAGAATGTGACAAATATTTACTTCAAAAATATGTATTTTATTGCGCTTTCAATGCATGGTTTGATAAAATGTGGTTATGTAATATCAACGTAGTAATACGATTATTCAATTAAAACTCCACTTTAAGTCAATATAGTTACTGTATGAACAGGCTGTCCTTCAAAAACAAAATATGTTCTGTTTTTATATCTCCATATGTTGTATTTAATGTATATAGAATGAACGTGCACGTCGTAATGTTTCATAAACATACTAGTATTCAAGTAACATTCCTTTTCAATGTTGATGGTAAAATATGACATGCAAGATACTTGAATAGTCTTATCATCGTCAACAGTCGAATCATCTTCCGTTTTGCTTCACTGCAACGCAGAATGTAGTTTTGTATTCATTATAAATGTAAAAGGGGGCATACTTAAACTTGGCACGTCTGATGTCTGTCTGTCCACAGACACAAACTTGCCCGCATGCGTTCTCATACATTTTTTAACGTACACAATTCGAATTTGCAGATAATGTTTCTACGAAAATATGAATGTGCATTTTATAATCGTACGTTAAACAA